>JAZEWT010000030.1:4292274-4310633 GCA_036362905.1 Mordacia mordax | reverse complement strand
GCCGTATCTACCAGGATGGGCTCTGACCACCACATGACCCTGTGCATGACTGAGCGGGCAATAATAAGGAATGCATGAATGTTCTGACCTGCAATACTTTTCCTTGTGGGCCATCTGTAAACAAGAGTGGTTGCTGATAGAGGGGGTCGAGGGTTTTTCGTGCGATCTTTGTCTTCTTCTTGCCGATGCATACTCCACTCTCCAGCAGGTACACCTTCACGTACGGCGCTGGACAGGCGACGGGGGGGGGACATAGGCATGAACAGAGTCAGCAGGCACAGAGTCGGTGCTCGTCTCAAATCATTCGCTCATGCGCACGTCTGTTGCTGAACGCAGTGCAGGCAGATCCCGGTTAATGTGCATCAAGGTTAGGACTCGTTCAGATTCTGGTTTATATTGCCGGAACAGTGTTGTCATTTAACGTAAATGTTTACACTATAAGGCTATCGCATTTATATTTACAAATAAGGTTCTGGCTTGCGCTTTGAGCATTTTCATAATTTGCATTATGGTTGCATGCTGTGATTCATGATACATTGTTGTTGCCGGTATATAATGCTCATCAGTTGTCCCCCAGTGGCACGGATAATGGGAGCATTATTATACGGCTGGATGTCCTTCCTGATGCCAACCTCCTGTAGTGCGAGGGGCTTTGGATCGTTACTTTGTCTGGAACTTCCCCCCCCATCTCAGACCGGTTCACTAAGGAAGACCCTAGCAGGAGCGCTGGTCTCCAGGTGATGACACAGCGCTGGGGTTCACTGGAACACGCAAGCCCTTCCCCTCCGATGAGATGAACGATCCGTGCGAGCGGGTCGCGACAGCGAGGGAGACAACTTCCGGCGCAACTATAACGCAGAGACTTGCCGAACGCACGACACCGTGATCCGAACCCCGGTGCGCGGCGACTGAAACTGCTGCACGAACGTCGTGAACGCGCGGCGGGTTTCAGCGGAGCGGTGGCAGCCTCGTGACCTCACCTGGGAGGGTTTTGGCGGAGGCTTTTGCGACGAGTCCTTTGGCACGGATCACTTCCACCTCGAGCTGCCCCTTCTTGTCGATCATACTGATTTGGATTTCTCCTGTAAAGCGCCGCACACACACGAAAAAAAGCCGCTTAAAATCAGGTTATTTCAGAGGAAATTATTGCAAAAGCTTTCGCTTCATATGGTCATGTTTTTCATTCATTATCAATACACGCTTAACACTGTGGGTCGTGGTGAAACCGGAACCTATCCTGGCAGACACAAGGCAGGGCACTACCTCGGATGGCATACCAGTCCATTGCAGGGTGCTGGGAGCAATTTGGTCAGGCCAGTTCACCAAGTCAGCACGTCTGTGGACTGATGGAAGAGACTGGAGTACCCGGTGAAAACCCACGCGGACATGAGGAGAACATTCCATCTCCACAAAGAAAGCCATCATCCTGGCACGACAACACTGAGCCGCATCAACCGTCCCAGCCAGGTGAAAGCAAGCCGTGGCTCCGCTCGCTCCACCTGTGTGAGACGGAGCATGTCCCCTCCCACGTGTGTGGGGTTTTTTTCTCCTGGGTGCTGCAGAGTTTGACAGCGACGTCAGGAGAATGATTTTACAAACATCAGAGCAAGTCGCTGGGGCTCTGGGGACAACGTGCGACACTGTGTGAGTTGCACTCTCATGTCCCTACGGACACAATGCTGGCATTTCTAACGTGGCCAGTACACGTGCTGGGTCATTTTGTTGGGTTAATTTGTTTTTTTATATATAGATGTTTTGCAACTAGCTTGCTTGCTGTGTCGCAGGAAGTGCTTGCAAGCTCACTGGGTATTTTTCTGCAGTAATTATAAGCATCTATCTAGCTACAGGGTCATAAACAAAACGATGCTCTAGACTAAAAGCGACCATATTTATTTACTTATTTTCCATCTCATCTTATTGTCAGAAACCGCTTAATCTTGTACAGGGTCGTGGTCAGGAATCATCCACACACAGTTGAACAATTGACGGTAGAAATCACAGATGCTGCGGAGGACACCACTGAAGAAACACGAGCTGCTGCGTTTTCGAAATCTTAAGCTTACGTCTGCAAATAATATTGAAGGCATAGGGGTGATGTATGCGACATTTTTTCACAGGAATAAAATCTCCTGTGATTCATTGGTGTTGTGATATCAGAGCCAGTGATGTAAGAGAAATGTTTCAATAAATGTAGGCTTTTGTGGTGAAACGCGAGTGACTTTATTTGATGATACTGTATATGACGATTCGTAACTTACTATTAATTCGGAGACTTAATTGCATCCATTTAGCCTCCCCTGGAGAGAACCTTCGTTCTAACTATTAAAGCCACAACGAAAGAAGTCCATGCAGCTCTCATAATACGTTCATTGAAATATAATGGGCATGCTTCATTTACATAATGGTATTCCCATTAAGCATAAATTAGGCGAGCGTATCAAATCCCCCGTGAAGCTCAACACAATGGCGATGATGAAAGATTATGGCTTCTTCAGTTTCTAGGGTGGCACAGTGGCGCAGTGGTGACGCGCGCCTCACCGCAAGAAGGACCTGGGTTCAATTCCCAGCCTGGGTACTTCCTGTGCGGAATTTCTGTGTTCTCTCCTGGTCTGCATGGGTTTTTGCCAGGTGCTCCGGTCTCCTGCCATATCTAACAAAAAAATACCGACTCTCTATTTGGCCGTTAGCATATATCGATGACGCAGTGTCTGGAAGATGTTGTCATCGGCCGATAGCATATATCGATGACGCAGTGTCTGGAAGATGTTGTCATCGGCCTGCCCCGTGGATGACTTCCCACTCCCCCACCTCTCTGCGGCTCGTGGTGCCTCGAGTCTCCTCAGTCTGCGAGAGCGACCGAAACTGTGCTCGTTGTAGATTTGCCGATCGTTATCATCATTAGCGGTAACATGCCGCCACCGAACAAAGTGCGCACACTTTTCTCGCAGGTTCCGCGCGCGCGTTCCTTACCCATGGCAGGCGTCGCCAACGTCTGACGTCCCACCAACTGCGCTGGGCCCAGGCCGTCCAGGAAATCGCTGATTTGGTAACCTCCACCAAACATGAGACTGGGGAACACCAAGCTGCAGGTAAGAGCACAGCCAGAGTACTACCCCTATTCCCTACCACCCTTACATCGTTGTTGCCTGTTCCTCTGTTACGGA
This sequence comes from Mordacia mordax, assembly GCA_036362905.1. Taxonomy (NCBI): domain Eukaryota; kingdom Metazoa; phylum Chordata; class Hyperoartia; order Petromyzontiformes; family Petromyzontidae; genus Mordacia; species Mordacia mordax. Next base: position 4,307,469 of record JAZEWT010000030.1, on the reverse strand, counting down.
ACATCGCAGCGCCGGGCCGCGCGCGGCCTGCATACCGCAAGGTCCCCCCTCTTGTCTGCCTTCCATCGTCCACCACTCGTCTCTGACGTCGCACAGGTGGCCCGGCTATGCTAATAACGTTACGCGCGGGCCGTTCAGACGTCGCCGAGTTGGCGGAATGGGGCGCTGTTCGACAGTCCCTACCGCCAGCCAGGTGGTGCAGCGAGCGCTCAAGGGTGTGATCTGCAATCGGAAGGTTGAGTTTCATTCGAGGTTAGGCCAATTACCCATTAATGGTGCATAAATTCGGTGCCACATTGCGAGATGTAAACACTGGCCGTCTAGAGTACGTAGTTGTCCCACAACGTTTTACTGCGGACTTCAAAACACTATTTTTGGGCATCAAATGTAAGAAAGTCACCATCCAAACGCAATCGAATGGGAAACCATTCAACTTGGTAATGCATTACCATCGGTATATGTTGGCTTATTGAAGAATAAAATCCCAAGCCTTGGGCTGGCAGGCGAGTACACGAAATCTCTAGGCCCCCCTGCAATCTCACGCACGTGAGACTGAAGGATTGCACTTAAATACACTGTTTAACGCAATGCGTAGAGGATGCCCTATATCAATTCCAGCAGTTGTATGAAGGTAATGGCATTAATAAGCCATGTCTTGCTTTGGAGTGGAGGGTAAGCTGGATCCACTGCCCTTGTAGGAACATCAAAGGGACTCACAAGCACTCTATAAAAATAGACGCAGTAAGCCAGGGATTACCAGTATGTAACGGTTAAAGTTTGGTTATGTCTAACCGAGATTGCAATGTACACTCATTGGTTGGGTGAGTTACGAGGCCTGGCAACTGCAAGATGAAATAAGCATAGGAATTGGATAGAGAAAAACCCAAACTCTTTGCAGCGACGTTCAACCAGTAAACAATTCAATCATTTTCTGCCTACACACTCACGCTTTACTTTGTGGCCATGTGTGGAGAGAGAATTATGCTCAGTAATCGGGCTTTTTTAAACAATTATAAATATTACAAAATTATACTGACAATCCAGTCGAGCTACATATCAACGCAATTACATGGACAGGGGTATCCACCCAAAGGACACGGGCAGACAATGAACTACTCTTGAAAAATGACATCACAGACTCCGTTTATATTTACATGCAGGGGTGGAACTGGGTGGGAACGCATAGGGACTTCATTCCCAGAGTAAAAATCCCAGACTCAGCATATCAGGCTTTCACAGTCTTAAATTTAGATGGTTATTTTACATCTAAGAAGTCATAAATGCAGGAAATGCGTTGTCACCAACTCAAACATTTTCTGGGGGAGGACTCCCAGGCCCTAAAGTGGACGTGGACCCCGGTGCGTTCCCATCGTGAATTATTTTTCCAATTCCGCCCTTTGTTTACATCGACTCTGGAAGGGGCATTCCCCTGGCCAGACGAGCGGACGGGGGGGGAAAGGCGGCGGCGTGGGCGCGCGACGACGGGGGCCTTACTTTCCCTCGGACGTGCAGCTGTTGATGGACCCGTCGGCTGAGTCGCGGCTGCGCTGTCGCGTGAGCGGGGTCCGCATGGTGGCCGCCAGACCGGTCTCCGTGCTGCGCTTCACAGTGCTGCGCTGCTTCCTGCCGCCAGAATCTACGGCAAGGAAGACCCCGAATAGGCTTAACGGACTGTCGGAGTAAGTGCTGTTAGCGAGTCGTGCCTATGCATGGATGGCCAGCACCACGCCAGAATCTACATTTGTTGAGGACAACGATCCAACATTCAATGTATTAGTCCTAAAACGAATTGGAGCCTTTAGGTTGATCAGCTCAATTAAGGGGTTAATTTGAGTCTAGGTCCAGTTATTTCAATGAATGGGATGACAATCAGAAATAAGGTTAGGTGGCCCTGCCCTATATGAAAACATTTGTTGGTCTTCACCACAAAGGGTTGTGGAAGCCTGTCATGCCTTAACGAAAAGAGATTTGTGAGGACCTAAAGAATGAGTTACTGATGCTCATCGGTCTGGAAAGGGTTACCCAACCTTTCTAAAGAATTTAGGCTCTACCAATCCACAAATCGGTAGCGTACAAATAGAGAAAATGGAATACCATTGCTACCCTTTCTAGGAGCGAACACCCAACGAAAAGTACTGCAAGAGCAAGCTGTACGATAATCCAGGTCACAAAGAACCCCAAGGTATTGTCCAAGGATCTGCAGGCCTCTCTTGCAGGGTCAGTGTTTATGAATCCACCATCAGGAAAACAAGAATGGTGTGCGTGGGAGGTGGATGTGTCATGGTTTGGGGCTGATTTGCTGCCTCGGGACGTTGCCACCAGTGATAGAACCACGAATTCTCTATTGTACCAGCAAATTCTAAAGGAGAAATATAAGGACATCTGTTCGCGAGCTGAAGGTTTACAGAAAGTGGGTCATGTAGCAAGGCAATGATCCTAAACACACAAGTAAATATACTACACAATGGCTACAGCAGAAGAGATTTCGCATTTTGTAGAGTCCACACCTAAATCCAATTAAAATGTTGTGGCAGAACCTGAAGCGAGCAGCTCATGCAAAAAGCCCACGCACATCTCTGAGTTGGAGCAGCTCTGTAAGGGGGAATGGGGCCGGAATCCCCCCCAAGCCACTGTGCAGCATTGATTGACAGCACTTATTAACAGCACGGATCAACAGCACGGATCGACAGCACTGATCGACAGCATGGATCGACAGCACGGATCGACAGCACTGATCGACAGCACTGGTCGACAGCACAGGTCAAGAGTTACAGGAGATGTTGGGTTGAAGTTGTTGCTGCTCAAGCAGGGGCCACCAGTCAGACTTTTTTTTTCTGAAAAACTGAATTTTGGTTCATTTTGCTCAGTAAGTGAATGAAAAAGTAGATGTTTTTTTGATTGATATTTGTTGATTCAAGTTCTTTTTCTCTATTATTGAGATTTAGATGAAGATCTGATCACATTTTGGGTCACATTTATACAGCAATACAGAACACTGTAGGGGGTTCACCACTATACTATAGCGACACGTTAACATTTCAAATGCTCGGCTATCCAATTATGTAAGGAAGCGATTTTGCTACTGAACATTGGTTTGACCGGTCGTTGATGGATGATTTTGATGATGTTATTACATCAGCCTTGTCGCTTTTGGTGTGGCTTGTAGGGGGTGGCAGGATGTGGGACATGGCCCAATTTTCCCACACAACAACCATGGTTGGATTCCTGCCCACAAGTGTTTTTTTAAATATTTTGACTGACTCGACCCCCGAGCAGTCAGTATAATTGCATCATCATCATCATCAACATCTGCTTCATCCGCTTCAAACGCACCGGTCTGCGAGATCTGCGAGGTGCTGCGGCTGCGGTTGTGCAGGCCCACCATGGCGACCATCCTCGCCCCGATGCTGCCGCGCCTCTTCTTCCCGCCGCCGCCCACCATGCCCACGGCCGTGTCGGACTGGCTGCCGTCCGTGCGCTCCAGCGCGTACATGTCTCCGCTCACGCTGGTGCTCTTCAGCATGTTGCGGCCGGACATGCCCATCTGTCGGTTCTGCATCTTGGACGTGAACATGCTGCTGGCCACAACGCGCCGTGACCAGCGCCACAGGGGGCGGCGGCGGCGGCGGCGGCGGCGGCGGCGGCGGCGGCGGCGACGGCACAATGACAACAACGGCGACACCAAGAACGACAGCAGCAGCAGCAGCGTCAACTGGAAATCGCGTGCAAACCATGGTGACCTGAGGTGGCCAGGTGTCAGTACAGCAAGTGGGATATGAGCAAATTGTATACGTGTGGCACTGCAACTGTTGACAGCTCATACCTCTGCACTTTCGTTTTTTTTTCAGATTCCCACCAAAAGCCAAACGTGTATTAATGGAACCGGCCAAATATCTCGATGAAAGACTTTGTTCTCAAACAAAGTTGAGACTTTCCCGATTTTAAAAAGGGGAACGGTTGTTACATCTCATAAGCAGGACAACAGTGTGCGGTCACAGTTGAGAGACTAAACAGCTTCACTGTGACCACGTGAACTGAAAAACTAGCGTGACACGAAAACATATTACCGCAGCCGTAATTCAGCAGAGAACTGTTTATTGACCCCTACGATTTGGGGGGTCAACGGCGTCAACAGACGCTAATGTCGCAGCCCGTTTCTATTCACTCCACTAGCCGTGGCTGTAGGTTGCAGACTTGTTTGATTTAGCCCACAAAGCACGTCACTTTGATTCATAGTCAGCCAGAGTCCCATGGCTCGCCTATTACTGGAACAGCAGGCTTTAAATTAAAGAGCCGCGGGAGATTGTAAAAGCTTCGATAGAGCTATAGTATTGCCAAGGCTCTGTGGTTGAGTAAATATGTCCAGCGAGCCACTTTAAGGTGGCCAGGACATTGGATAACGGTGTTTAAAAAGCCCAATGACTATTCATATTTTCTGGAAATTCAACCGTATAACATTCGTGTGCTCACACAGTATTAATAAAATACGCATTCCTGCCGTTGGCTTAACATTTATGTGACAACTTCTGCTGTGCAGAAATGTAGCCATGGGCACACATTACGGGCACAGCGGTCTGTTATCCGAACAAAGAGAAATACAAATGAAGACACGGAAAATCTATTTCCGCGGCGTAGGAATTGTGCAACAGTCAGGGAAAACATTTTACACGACAGTAGTGCGAAATGGAATATATTTGAGATTGATTTCGCATGGTGTTTAAGAGTCACTTTATAGCTGATGGGCATTCTTTAACTTGCGCCATGTAGATTTACAAAGGAGGCCGGGTTCATTCTAACACCTATAACACCATGCTGGCCAATATGCAATTTAAAGAGGGGACGTATCTTCAGCTTGTGTGAAAACAATATGTTTATGTATGATTTCATGGCTCGGTGTATGAGAATTACACTCAGGAGCGGTACTTTCCAGATAGTTGCGTTAAACGTTCCTCCACCTCTCCTTCATGACGTTCCTTTTGTAGGTTTGGAGTTATCAGGCAACACATGGCCCGCCTCAAATTATAGCTCTTGAGAACAATTCCCATGAGATTTTTTTTTCTACACCATTAACAGGTTACCCTGTAAAATCATGCATTTGTAAAGGTTATGCCAATATTCACGAAGTTCTGTTATACTTAAGGACAGTAGGGTAAATAACACGAATGTAAAAAAGTAAAGGCGTAAAATAAAATTCAATCATGGCACTGCAATACAATTAGAATTCAAATATTTAGCATGCAATATCGACAGTCTAAAAATAATCTCATACTTAAGAGCAAACCAAGCAGAACAAAATCAAACAAAAGTGGCAATTATGAACATTATATCTACGCCAAAATTATGTACAAAAAAACACGACGCATAAAAATGGTTTATAAAAGACACAAGCGCATGCCTTATTTACATAGTCATGCACTGCACATTAGGGCTGAATGTTTCACAAGTCACATAATAGATAACATTTACTCGAAAGCTTTCACTTTAGTAATTTATGTTTTCAAACAAGAAATAATTAACTTCATCATTTTACATCAAACTTGCCATATGAATTAAACCTATTATACTTATAAAACGGGTGGCACGGTGGCCCAGTGGGTAGCACTGTCACCTCACAGCAAGAAGGTCCGGGGTTCAAATCTCGGCTCGGGTGCTGCTTACTGTGTGGAGTTTGAATGTTCTCCCCGTGTCCGCGTGGGTTTTCGCCGAGCACTCCAGTTTCCTCCCACAGTCCAAAAAACATGCTGCTGTATAGGTTAATTGGCTTGCAGACTAAATTATCCTCAGGGCCCGGTGATGGACTGGCGACCCATCGTGGGTATATCCCTGCCTGGCGCCCTGTGTCTGCCGGGATAGGCTCCGGCTCCCCATGACCCTGTACAGAACTAAGCGGTTTCTGACAATGAGATGAAACACTTATAAAATCCACAAGGACATGCTTGAAATCGTTCAGGAATTGACTAACAGCAACGCATGTTTGAGTAAGGTCATTATTTCCCTAGGAACATGGGTTTTTTTTCAATTGGGATGTTTTGAAAAAGCTTTTAATATTTTGCACGTGGCAGGAAACCAGAGATCCTGAAGAAAACCCACATACATGAGGGAGGGGAGTAATAGTCCACACCCATCCACATACTGGCCAGGCTTAATTACGCTTGGCTTATTGGCCTTTCGGCCTGTTATTAACTAAGTTGTATACTGTAAAGATTTATAAACCACCTCAAGGGATAGCCAAGGCTTCATAATGCGTTTTCACATTGATATTATAGTTTTTTCGGATAATAACTAAAGCTGTTCAATCGAGTTCAATACATTTACAGCCCTAATGCAGACCAACCACTGCCATCAGATATTGTAACCTCTGCCACGGTGAGTTGACGTTATCGAGACCTATTGCAGAAGGTGCAGTTAATGGGGGCATTGCTGCCAGACTTTTGGTTAACTTGCATGCGGCTATTTTCCATTCCCGACGGCCATGGTAGATATTTACTATCGCTCACGTCGCTCTGTAAAGCTTTTCTGATCCAATAACTCACTGACCGTTGGCAGGGTACAAACCGCTCGAGATGTAAACAGTGTTGGTGCATGCGTAATCACAGACAACATGATATTATTAGGCACACGGCACGTTAACTTTGTTTGACGAAACGGAAAAACAAGTGTATACAGTACATGTAAAAAAAATAAACATCAGTCAAATGAATCATAACAATAAACTAAGACTTTATGGAACCAAATGACTTTGTCCTCTGCCCAAGGAGTTTAACTTATACATTTATCAACATATAGAGATAAAATCTATTTGATTCGCACTTTAGAGCTTCCCTCTAGCAAAGGGCCCTTCCACCAGCAGTGGCATGAGCAAGGAATAGCACTGCTGCGGTATTTGTCTTCACACAGATGAATGTTTAAGCATGTAGACATATTCGCTTTACTTAGCATATACACAGAGCTGAAAGTAAACCGGTACGGTGTAGTACGGGGTGCCGGAAAGTAAGTGACCGAAACGTGCAGTACGGAACAGGTGGGAATGTGGGTTGTGATCTGATCTTACTGGTCGGACATTTTAGTTACTTTCACTTCTATATTTACCATAGAGTCAATGTCTCCATACTCAAAGGAGCTATGGGACAGTGGCTCATTTCTGCAGCTGGCCCCCTAGCAGTCGTTGATCATTCCACATTCCCTCGGTGGGGAGCATCTGCCCATAGGACAACTTCGGTGTTCATTTCTATTTAGCGAATACTCGTTGAAGAAGCACCATTTCACTACAGGTCGGAGGAACGACGAACCGAGTACTCAACTCACTGCCTTCCACTTGTGATCCAAACACTCGACCCAAAGCACCACCTCGCCAGACAACCACATAGCACGTACAGATCTGGATGTGCGCAATCATCAGTGTATGGGAAGGGAACAAAACGCCTATCACTTTGTTTCTTAACATCTCAACACGGACCTGAGATTTCATTTAAAATCACGACCCATTACTTCGGACACTTGCAGCAAATGAATTTTGACAGCATGTGCGACACGGCGACGCAGCGGTGCCTGGCGGCCCTGCCGCACTGTGTGCAGCAGTGGTCCATGGCCCCCGGCGACACCCCCGCCGCGTCGGCGCACAAGCTCGCCGCGCTCCCGCTCGTCGTGACGCTAACGGAGTCGCCGTCCGCGCACGCCGCCGCTCGGCGCGGCGGTCGAGCGGCGGGCGAGCGGCAGGGACGGACGGCGACGGGCGCGGGGAGGCAACAGGAGGAGCTCAGCCGCCGCCACCGCCGCTGCTGCTGCTGCCAGGTGGCGTGGCGGGGCGCGCAAGCGACATCGACCCCTTGGCAGGACGGAGCGGCGCGGGCAGGGGCGAGGGACGCGCATGCACGGCAGGGAGGAGGGGAGGCGCTGTGGCACGAGCGAGGGGCCATGCAGGGCTCGGGGTGGTGCCTTCCGTCGGCTCGCATCTTTTCCTTAAGGCGCGCGTGCGGTCGCAACTCTAGACAGAGCGCCTCTCTCAGAAAGGCCGAGCTGGATTAGCGGCGGGGAAGGGGAAGGTGACGGGGAGTTTTATGGAAGGGAGAAAAACACAACGGCAAGACGTTTGGTGACGGTTGCCAAAGGAAGCGACTCACACAGGCATGCACTTGCGCAAAACGACGACGATGGATGAATCGTGACATTTACGCAGCGGAAAATGATTCAGTGGCATCTCAAGAATTGTAGCTCATTCGCGCATGCAGACGATCATAAGCAACGGCAGGTAACATTTACTTAACGATGCAATGATGTGATTTGAAAAATGCATGAAAAACTAGCAACAACATTTTTACAATTCATATCAGGGATGTGTAAAAGATGAACGTTTAATGCTAACGCCAGAAAATTAACGGTTTCTAATTTTACATTGATGCTGAATTTGACAGAAAAAGGCAGCATGCATTCACGTCTTGTCTACATGAATCACACACAAGACAATATACCCGCTGATCTGCGCGTCATGTAAAAACTTCCCACCTGATGAGTCCACCGCCACAGTAGCATTATCACTGGACGAGTGAAAATAAGAGCAATTGTACTCTTCCCATTTGACCACGAACGTAAAGGAACATAAACGCCCCCAATAATCCATTCACTCAGGGAAAACGATTCAAAACACAGTTCTTACCAAATCCGAGACAGTGGCTTTTTCAGCTCTACAGGACGTTCCTCCAAACCGCACGCGCCCTCCGCTTCCGCTGCCATTCCCCGCTCGACCGTGAAGCCAATGCGGCGGAGAGGAAGGAACAGCTCTGCGTCCTCCCTCGCGCGCGCGGCGCTGCTCACCGCGTCCAGCCGAGGAGCGCGGAGCCGGCCGCGGAATTTAATAAATAACGCGGGCCATTAACGAATCGCCGCACGGCGCCGCGTGCTGCCGATTAAGGGGACGGTCACTCGTCGCGCTCTCTCTCTCCCCTCACTCCTCGCTCTCTCTCTCTCGCCGGCGCGCGCTGTGCGTCAATGTCAGCGGCGCGTGGGAATAATCTGCTCGTGATGGTTTCGTCAAACGTACTGGCGCGGAAGCTCGCGCCTGCGCGCCCGAGCTAACTTTTGCAGAACGGCCGTGTTGGGGTTTCCTCTCTCCCGTGCGACGTTTCGCCTCTCGATGAGATGGAGCGGCCAGACGATGCCTCCACCATCCGGCAAGGAGAGAGGAGGAACGCTCGACGTGGCTACCTCGAAAAAAACGAGCAGCTCTCGAGAGCGACGCTCACACTGCGAGCCGTGACATTTACGTCAAGCGTGGCAATGGTGACCACGTTAGCTTTAATTACGGACGTGAATAAAAAACTGGAATGATTATAATAACCAACATTTACGCTAAACCAGCAGTGGAGTAGGTAATGCACACCTGCGCTTCAGTGCATCGTGGAAAACTTCATTAGGCTCATGCCTACAACAAACCCTATGACTTACGTAATCAAGTGTGCTTGTGTCGAGGGCACAAGTACAAATGTATCGTCTTGCATTTGTGCAATTATAAATATTGATATTAAAAGCCCTTTAAGTAAGAGGTAATGTTTTATGAAACACAAACATTAATGGTAATGTCTACTTATAGGGCATGCAAATGTGTTTTGTAAGCACATTTCTAATTTTATAACCGCCACCATCGTTGGCAGCAGATACGATACATCTTCTAATGGTTGAAGGTGTCATGTGAGCAGATTACAGATCCGTTTTGGTAAAACCAATGTAATCCTGCTGTGACTGTGTTTCAGCGAAGCGCCGACCAGTTTTCAGTCTCACAACAACTATTGCGACATGTGCTCCTGATTTTATCATCTCATCTCATTGTCAGAAACTGCTTAGTCCTGTACAGGGTCGCGGTGAGCCGGAGCCTATCCCGGGAAACACAGGGGGGAAGGCAGGGATATACCCACGATGGGACCCCAGTCCATCACCAGGCACTGCGGGCAATTTAGTCTGCAAGTCAATTAACCTATGCAGCAGCATGTTTTTTTGGACTGTGGGAGGAAACCGGAGTGCCGGGCGAAAAACCCACGCGGACACGGGGAGAGAACATGTAAACTCAACACAGAAAGCAGCACCCGAGCCGAGATTCGAACCCGTGACCTTCTTGCTGTGAGGCGACAGCGCTACCCACTGGGCCACCGTGCCGCCCCTGATTTTTTTTTCATGTTGATCCAAAATACGTCAAAATCAGGCCAAGTCATAGCCATCTCTTTCAGTCCAGCAATGCATCGATCCATTCGAGTCCTGTGTAATTGCTTCAGCGCTTCTTTTCAATGGTGAGTACAGTCTCAACACTTTCTCTCTCTAGCCTGCCAATTCGTTAGCAGTCTCAAGCGCCAATCACCTGTTATAGCGGCATGTCCTGGTCGAGCCAATCTACTCAATGAAAATAAACCTTGCCTTCAACACCTGGCAGTTTCACAGCATTGAGTTAAGCGAGCCTAAGCATCCTGATGAGATACTGTGTCGAAACCGGTTATAAAGTATACATGTAAGCAACCTGGATGAAATTATTCACTCACAAAAAGGCTGTGTTGCCAACTGGGTTACGTAAAGAATACTTTCATTTTTCAAGTGGACAGGCAGATCTAAGAAGGAGATATTGTGATTGCCTCGAAACGCTGCTCTCTCGGGGCAGCCGCGTCGATCGCTCCCTCTCTCTGCACATTCGTGAAGCTTTCTCTCTCCATCGCATCTCCATCGCATGGAGGGAGAGGGAGCGATCGAGGGAGCGGCTGTCCCGAGAGAGAGCATCTTCTCGAAGCGATCATCATGCATTGAGTCATGAAAACCTACACCATTATGAAGGAAACATTGTAACATCTTTTTCACACTCAACAGCTGCGTTTGGGATGTAGCTGTGTCGGGTGTTTCTCCTCTCTCGCACGATGAAGGTTTCATCAGGTCTGATAATGCCTCCAACTTAAAAGGTGGAATGTTGAGAAGAGACGAGACACACTTGACACACTTATCCTCAAAGACCAGCCCTTGAGAGGGATTTTCATACATTGAACCATGAAAACCTACATCAATACATCTTCTCTGAAGTCAATGTGATGTGTTTATCATGTGTTATGCTCCTGGTCAGCCCTCGCCTAGACAAAAAGCATCACGAGTAGCTTTTTAATGACCACAGCTGCTGTCACTTCACCGAAATAACAATGTCTAACTTCAAATGGGCAGCATGTTATATGTGCGACTAAGTTTACTGATTGTCTCTTAAAGTACGCGGTCCATCAAAGTTTCAATAGATTCCTTGAGGAACACATTCACATATAAATGGTGCAGAGCTCCGTGAACTTCCAAACTGCTTCCAATTGAACATTAAAAATGTAAACTGTAATGCGTAGCCATTGGGTTTAAAAATAAATATATATATATCGCTGTAGTTCTGTAAAGTACTTCAAAGAAATGTCAGCCTTAGAGGCTATGAAAATCTACACACCGAGTTCCTGCAAATTTGAGCAGCCTAGATTAACTTGGCGAAAGAGGAAATGCAATACATCTGGCTTAAAAATAGTTCATCTTTGAGGCTAGATAGCATGTGCAAATGTGTAGAATTTGATTAAATAAGTCAGCAGTAAGAGAAATGCTTGCTCTTGCATGCTCGACTTTTCCAGATACATTTTCACAAAGACGGTGGCGTAGTGAGTAGTGCTGCTACCTCATAGCAACAAGTCCTGGGTTCGGTTCCCAGCTCGGGTACCTTTCTATGCAGAATTTGCGTGTTCTTCCCATGTTATTGTAAAGAATATAAATATGCAAATAAGCACACAAAAGACTCCTTTACTTATCTGCTTTTCTATATATATATATAAAAAGATGTGTTCTTTTTTATTTACATTCTTTGATGTTAATTTACTACACATGGCAAGCTTCTACGTCTACAAAAAAAACAATTTTACGAATGATTGTTGGTGATGTCTATGTAATGTGTCGGGATATTTCCCTTCTTGCATTTAAATGATTTGCACAGCACCGTTCCGAAACAGTGCACATGATACAATGATAATCTGTCACGGCAACCAGTAAAAACTGTCCAATCACACGAAGGACGAGTCCCAAAGATAGCTCTGAGACAATTTAACCAGGACCCATTATATTGGGAAAAATGAATGAATGCACCTCAACCAACTTTAACCAGACAGCCACGAACCACACAGAGCTATGTCAACTGGAGTCCAGCGCTCCGATAGGGTCCACCTTGGTGAACAGGTCTGGATTCTAGGGCTCCTACTAGGGTCTACCTTGGTGAACAGGTCTGAAGTCTAGCGCTCCTGCTAGAGTCTACCTTGGTGAACAGGTCTGAAGTCTAGCGCTCCTGCTAGGGTGTACCTTGGTGAACAGGGTCTGGAGTGTAGTGTTCCTGCTAGGGTCTCCTTTGGTGAACCGGTCTGGAGTCTAGCGTTCCTGCTAGGGTCTCCCATGGTGAACAGGTCTGGAGTGTAGTGTTCCTGCCAGGGTCTCCCTTGGTGAACAGGTCTGGAGTCCAGCGCTCCTGCTCGAGTCTCCCTTGGTGAACAGGTCTGGAGTCTAGCGCTCCTGCTAGGGTCTCCCTTGGTGAAAGGGTCTGAAGTCTAGCGCTCCTACTAGAGTCTCTGAGAGTAAACAGGTCTTCAGGGAAATTCAAGACAAACAATTATCTAAAGACTCTCCGCCTCAAGGACGTTGGCGTAAGGAAGGGCATCCAGCGATAAAATTCTGCTCCAATATCCCCTCCATTGGAGGGCAACCGGCCAACCCAGGTCAACGCGGACAATGGTCCTCTCCACCAGTAACATCGTTGTCTTGTTTATCGCGGAGGGGTTAAAGGGCCAAGTCAACGTGTGGCCGGGATTTTAACTTTTAACCTCACAGTCAACGAACTATGAGCTCCAACTATGCTGTCTACCAGCTGGATTACGTACAATATGTCAAAGTGTGAAGTGCCTACTGAAAAACTCTTTTAAAATGTCAGCGTGACATCAGCACTGTTGTTAAGCCCTCATGAATTAAGACGTTAAGAGTGTTGGGCTCGGGTTATTAACCTCCACCCCTCGCCGCCTTAAATTCCGCTGCAGTTCAATAAGGTTTGTGACGCATGTGATATCTGCCTGCAGAGAGCGAATTCGTGTCTTACGTTCACACTGTGCGACGGGGTTAGAGATCGCTCTGTGAGTGATGTCTGTACCTCTGTGGACACGCGCAACACGAGTACGTTCTGACTGAAGAAGACCGCGTCCCCTTGACGCCCCATCTCGGGACACAGCTCCAGCGCGGAGAGGCCGATGTTAAAGTTTTTTTGTTTTGTTTTTTTTGCGCGCCTAACGGCAGGCCGGAATTTACGGCAATTAATTCAGCAGCGCTCGCCACGGCTGCCGCCACTGATCGGAGACGCGAATGTGGACGGAAAACGCCGTCGATCACCGCGCTTGCGCTCAACTCGGGTCAGCGGATGCGAGGGGATCATCGGGCATGGTGAGAGTTGGCGCAATGGGAGCCAGCTCTGCAAGGGCATGTCTGCAGCCCCACGGGAGGCTATTTATCAGCTTTAAACATTCTGCTGGGGTATAAATACCGAATGCAAACACTTTGTTCGCTCCCTGACCATGTGCGATGGATAGCAATAATAATAATAAATAGTTGTGTATATAGAGCACTTTTCACCCGAGGGTCACAAATAATAATATATTGCGTTTATATAGTGGCACATTTTACCCAGAGGTCCCAAGGCATTGTAGGAAACTGCAGGGAGGTGGGGTGGGGGGGAGGCAGCCACGCCAGTAGCTAGTGCCAACCTGCCAGACACTGCGTCTGATATCATAGGACGTGAACAGCCAATTAATTAATGAGAATTTGTTTTTCTTGAGGTGGAAAACCCACGCATAACAGGGCGAGAGCACACAAACTCCGCACAGAAATGCGCCAGAGATGAGAATTGATAATAATAATAATTTTACATTTATTACGCACACATGTTCATTCACTGTCGAAGGTTTTCATTCGACAAGAGAACGACTCAGAGGCACGAGGAGAGCACAGAGAGGCGGAGGAGGAGGCAGTCAGGCGGTTTGCTGGCGCCACATTGCCACCCACTGCTTCCTATATATTAGGATGTCATCGGTCAATTAATTAAGGAGTTTTTTTTTATTGAGTCATGGATGTTTCACTGCTGCAGTCCATCGCCATACGCTGGATGTGTGATGCTGACTGAACCGCGATATTCCCAGATTTGCCTTAGCATAACTCTCCCAGCTTTAAGCACTAACATTCACCGCCTTGTTGAATGAATGTGGGCGCGTTATAAATGTAGAATTATTATTATTATTATAAGAACATTATCCATATGCCTCAATTCAGAATCCTGCTGAAAAAAAGTCTTCGTACGTGAAACATTCTTGAAATAATGTATTGGCAGTCTTGCGCAAGCATAACTTATAACAAAAGTCAATACACGTGTCAATAACACTGTCATCAAATCGGAGAAGCACATATACAGAAATAGGCGACATTGCAGGTGACTGATATGAGTAAGGACCACCGTGCTTATTGTCACCTATTTTATATGTACATAGTTTCACCTTTTAGGCCAGTGTTATTGACAATCGCGTTGTGGTTTCTTCCACAGCTGCTGCTTTGCTAAACAAAGAACCACAGCCAAGCACCACATCGGGGTGATTCATTCACAAGACGGCACCTCCGATCTAACCCTACATCTCCCCCACCCACCCCCACCACCCCGTGTCATGTTGCCCCAGTGGTTTTTATTCCAGCGACAAAAATAAAAACTGCCTCCAAGTGAACGCGCAACACCGTGGTTCCTTTGACAATGGACGCCCGTCCCAGTGGAGAGCCGAGCTCGATCCATGCCCAACATCGAGAGGGAGCAGATGGCCGCGGGTCTGAATGTCGGTGAATGTCAACAGCACCCGCAGTGTGCCAAGCCCAGCGAAAGCAAAGCGCCCGTTAATGAGGTTGCATTGAGCGGTACTGTGGAGAGGGCTTTTCCTCACCACGTGTAGCCCCCGTCTCATCAGATTGGCCCTGCTGGAGGACCCTGACAACACATCACTGTGAGCCGCTGTCACTTTAAAATCCGACTGTGAACCAATATCAGCTTCACGCGCGCACTGCAGTGAAGCGCTCTGAGCTTCACGAATTTCATTGAGTACCATTGCCACCTTCGCAAACACAGTGGAGGGATGGGGGAGGGGG
>JAZEWT010000030.1:4274200-4290617 GCA_036362905.1 Mordacia mordax | reverse complement strand
TCGACTCAGCTCCTTCTTCACCACGACGGTCCGGTACACCGACCGCATAACTGCGGACGCTGCACCGATCCGCCTGTCAATCTCACGCTCCATCTTTCCCGAGTACACAAATGCTCGACCTTTAAAAAAACCCGTGACCTATTCCAAACTGTAAGTAAATTACACGTTAGCAGTTCTTCAACGCATAAACAAACAGCAGGCATTGTAAGTGTAATGGCACCAACTATTATTTCATTGTTTTCTAGCAGTTTGGTTCCAGACACGGAATCTCACAAGGACAATAGAAGCATGAAGACCACAGCGCAAGTAAACAAACTTAGGGCTTCCTCTCTCACTGAGCGCAGCACCTCTGAGCTCGTGCTGGTTGCACACAAGTCGTGACGTGTACGCACGTCACGTATTCACCACCATTATCAATAACCGCTTAATCCTGTACAGGGTTGCGGTGAGCTGGAGCCTATCCTGGCAGACACAGGCCGCAAGGCGGGGCTATATTCAGGATATGATGCCATTTAATCGCAGGGCACTGGTGGCAATTTAGCCGGGTCCTTCTTGCTTGGAGGCGACAGCGCCATTCACTCCACCACCGTGCCCATCTACGTTACCTATTGTATTTATTATTATTATTTCCAGGCACGGCTAACATCAGTCGCGAGTGATATCCAAATCGATTTTGATCCCTGTGTCACCAATCCTCACTGCTCAGTGAGTATAGCTAACAACAGTGGCCACTACTGTTAGTCACTAAATAGCAGCGACATCACCACACTGCTTGTGCCAGGCTAAGTGCACCTTGAGGCAACGTGAGGCGCTGAAGGTTCCCTTGCAGGAAGTTAAGGGACAAACTCACCTACCATTGGTGAACTGACTAAGATGACTGGTAGATGCACCCCCTGGTTAAGAAAACTCCATGACCAATACGGCATGGGGAAGGGTTCATCCAGCAGTGGATTGATTTTAGTCGTTAGATTATTGCGATTGTTATTAGAAATATGTTGTGTAACATTAGTTCATGTGACCACAGCAGCCGCGAGTGATCTACACGGCACCATAACATAAAAACAGGTGATTCTGAAATGAAATCATACTCATTAATTATGACAATCCGTGGATTAAATATAGTACACGGTATAACAATAACTCAAGAGCACGTCCAGCGAGGAGATGGACTCAGCCCATGTGCAGATGCTAGTTGCACCAATACATTGCAGGATCGTGTGAGATGGCAGCAACTTGGGGAGGCCTTCATCCAGCAGTGGATTGATCATGGCTGACTATAACAACGAAGATGATGACAAAACCCGTGTGAGTTAGAGCCGGGTTTACGACATTGTTACGTGACCCAACCCAAATCACTTGCGTTGTATATATATATAGAATTACGGACGATTTAGACGACGGTGATGATGATCATACGAAGATTAGGTGTTCCTCACCTTGGAATAGCCGTCCCTCTCCAGCTCCTGGCTGGACCCAGACCCGGCAGACTGCTTGTATTTACTGAGACTCAGTTTCATCTGCCTCGTCCTTTCTTCCACTTCCAGCGTGGCTGCAGGACCCACACGGACAAGACAACGTATCCTGCATAGCCTTAACAGACTGTAAGGTCAAGTGCTGTTGGCAGTCACCACTGCACACAATAGGGTGGGTGACCAGCATCGTGTCCAAGCTGCCTTTGTCTCTACAGTGGCGGTGTTTACACGCCACACCTGGTACTTATTTGCGGCCGAGTCGACTCACGGGAGGGCCCAGGACCGGTTCAGAAAATTGTCGCCGGTGTTGGACGCGAGCGGAAATCGAACTCGGGTGTGCGGGTTCAGAGAACGGCGCGCCAACCGCTGCACCAGCACTCCCCCCACGAAGGCACACAGAGCAGCTCACGCGAGCCGATCGTGTTCCGAGAGGACGTCTGCCTACGTCGCGACGCAGCTCGTTGACGCGCGCGAGGGCCGCGGCGCTTTTCGGTTCGGCCCGATGTCCGACGTTTTGCTCCACATCCTGCGGAGCAGCCGAAGAAGCTCGCGGCGAGTGCAGCGCAAGGTGGGACAAAATCGAAGTTGACCTCCGTGCAGTCGAGACGCTGTCCTTGCTGGAGTCGAGACTTAAGACCAATTGGTTGTTGTCCGTTTTCATTGCTGCTACCCACGTTGACCAACGTTGGCCTTTTGTCCCCCACTGGTGGGGCTAATGGAGCAGCAGGATACTCCTCCTGATGCCATCCCCCTTTAGTCGGAGAGTCTTTGGATCGCTACGTTTAGAATATCCCCCAATACCTCTTCTCCAACAGAGACCCGAGAATGAGTGCTGGACTCCAGACAATAGTGGCAGTACTAGGCTGCAGGCGACACGGGATTACAGTGGAACGCGCAAACACTTCCACCGCGATCGGTCTCCGATCGCTTCGAAAAGCTGCTCTCTCGGGACAGCCGCGTCGTTCGCTTCCTCTGCTCTCTCGGCTGTCCCGAGAGAGCAGCTTCTCGAAGCGATCGTCATGCATCGCGCCGTGAAAAACCGACATCGTTACAGAGCTCCGATCAGCGTTACGACCCGGAATCGCGTCGTGCTGCGACACGGCGCACAGCGGGAGTTTGCACGTCGCGGGAAATGGGATCCTGGCTGCGGTCGTCACCTCGATCCTTAGGCGGCACGGCCGGGAGTTGCCGCCCTCTCCGAGCCGTTCCCGGTGTTCCAGACGGAGGGCTTTGGCAAGGGCTGTGCAGCCGAGGTCTGCAAGGACAGCGCGGACGCAGCCATAAGGCAGTGGAAATGAACAATGACCGGCGGCCGCACGCGCTCACATTCACCGTTCAGCTGCCCTGTTTGGTGATGACTCCAGAGACAAAGATCCCCCGTATAGCCTTAACAGACTGGAGGGTCAAGAGCCTTTAGCGAGTAGCACCTATGAAGGTTTACACGGCACACGGGGAGGCGGGTGACCAGCACCACGCCCGACCGCCTTTGGCGATGACTCTACCCACTGTTTTATACGCACGAGCCACGTGTGTCTCGGCCATTTAAGAGGAAAATTATTTCATGTTTTTTTTTTAAATACATTTTGACATTCAGGTTTAAAAGAGTGAGCAATGGACGATCAATGTCCTAACGACAACTCAGTAGGGGTGACATTAAGCGAAAAGGTAAGCGCGGTGTTGAAAGGAAAAGTGGATTTAAATTCAAACGAGCGTGTATGGGTGATCATCGCTCCTGTGAGATGGAGGAGGAAAGTTCTGCTTCACATGGTGGCAAAATGTTACTCCATTTGTTACACTGTGCCTACTGTTGCACCTGTTTAATTTAACACCTCGTTTCCTTTGAAAGGGATTCATTCATTCATTCTCCGCAGCCCGCTTAATCCGATAATCAGGGTGGGAATGGAGCCTATACCTGCAAAAACTTGCACAAGGTAGAGCTATACATAGGATGGGATGCCAGTCCATCGCAAGGCACTGAGGGCAAGTTAGTCAGCAGGTCAATTGACATAAGCAGCAGCAAGTCTTTAGACAGTGGGAGAAAATTGGAGTCCCCGGCAAACTCCAAACAGAAAGGAACCCGAGCTGGGAATCGAACCGGGACTTTCTTGCTGTGAGGCAGCAGCACTACTCACTGCGCCAGGGTGTGCCCTGAAAAAGCGAAACGTTGTCGAAATATGCTATGACCTCGTCAGTGATAAAGATTTAGGTCTGTCTCCCCACAGAGTTACAATCTCATTTATTAACACTAGAGGTATGAAAGGATGATGTTACTTCCCAACCGGGAGTTTAACTTACGACCTTATGACTGCGTGTCAAGCATTATAACCTCGGCAATAACAGACCCAAGTACGGGCAACGTTTTTGAAATTAGTTTTGATATTGAATTAATTGTCCCCAGCTGAGAAGAAATGAGACAAAGTAATTTGACGAGGGCTATTATTAAAGATAATGCCAGGAACAACAATTGGTAACATTGATAGGAGCGGTGGACATCTACAGTCCGCAGTAAATAGTGAAAGTCACAGGAGCAGAAGGTAATTGGAATATTCCCTTCGTTATAGCAAATAAGGAGGCATGCCATTCACTTCACTACAATTGTGCAAAGTCAAAGGAATGACTTGGAGTGCTCAAAGTTAATCATGCACCATACATACAATAGCGCCTTGAATCAAGAATGATATGACACCTATGCAGGATGGCACGGTGAGTAGCCCTGCCGTCTCACAGCAATGAATACCGGGTTAGAGTCCCAGATCGGGTGCTGTTACATGTGGCATTATATGCTCTTCCCATGTGTGTGGGTTTGTGCCAGGTACTAGGATAATTGGCCTGCTTAGAAAATTGCCCCCAGTGCCCTGAGATGTACTGGCGTCATATCCTGGGTGTAGCCCAGCCGCGCACCCTGTCTGCCAGGATAGGTTCCAGCCCCCAGGCGACCCTGTATAGGATTATGCGGGGATTGATGATGAATGATGATCGCGCCGTCAATCTTGTGTTTTGATAAACAGAATAGCGGTGGTAGGAGGAGACGCTGCAAAGCACCGTGTTTAAGCACGGCCGCACGCTGGTAAACAACACCACTTACATCAAGCTGTTCCACAATCCCCAAGCTAATCAACATTGAGGGAACGATCACATTGCTCAGTTGCATCTGGAGACTTCCCTGGCGGCAATACTGCTCAGTGGTACGTGGGCAAGAGAAAACAATTAAAGTAATATCAGCCGAGAATCGCTCCCGCGAGCTGCTATTTTGGTAACGGCAGCGTCGGGCATTCCTCCTCTCTAAGACGTTTCAGCCCCCGTGGTGGAGGCACCATTAGGCCAATGAATGCCTCCAGCGTGCGATGCGAATCGTCGCGACAGAGAACGCTCGACACGGCTGGGGCCGTGCCGAGCGTTCCTCCAATTATGCAACAGCGATCGCCATTCTCAATAAGTGGCGGTCACCATCATGGCGCTTATGCAAAGCTCGTTCACAGGTCATGGAAGAGATCTAGGTGCCATGGGTTGCCTGATTTGACCGGCAGATGCATTGCTTGTGGGACGCGCTGTGCCAGCATGCGGAGTTTTAGCCGCTCGGAGCTCCACTCATTGTCGTGAACATCCCTCCTCCACCCACTGTTGTTGCTGAAGGGCGACTGCCTGTAACTGCCAAGTATCGTCCTCCACGAGCCTTCTTCACCACGGCTGGTCTTGCAACTCCTGGTACCAATCATTGTGTCAAGTCCAATCAGCTTCTCATCATTGTGAATCACATCAGTCCATCGTTCCTCTCGCTGGTGCTGCACCCGTTAAGACCCTTCTATCTGGCCAAACAGAAGCGGCTCGCGAATGTGGTGGCTGGGCATACGGGCTTCAGCCCAACCCAGCTAAAGCTTCCCCGCCTGTCAGAGGAGCTCGAGAGTGAAACAGTGGAGTGATTATGTACATTTGTGTACAAAGGCATAAACACACACACACAAACCAAAAGGACCATTACTGTCAACTGGTATAAAATCAAGAACACTGCACGTGCTTTCCTCTCAGAGTGCACAATTACTTAAAGCTTCACGACTGACGTCGGTCCGGAGGACAGTACAATCGCAGCACATTCACTGCCGACAAGTTTCCAACCACAATTCTCATCCAATCACAAAGGCGTCGAGAACAGACCATTACAAAATGGCACGAGGGACAAAGGATGTCTCTGGAGTGAGGAGGAATGCTTGACGTGGCCATCCCAAAACAGCAGCTCTTCAGAACAATTCTCATACATTGAGCCGTGACAAATTGCATAAATATGTTATGGACTTGTGTAGCAACTGAAACTCCTTATTGTTCAAATGACAGAGGGAGCTCTCAAGTGAGAGAAGGAAGCCCTCTCTCTGCTGAGTCCTCTAGCAAGAAGTCCTTAACAATCCTCTTAATCCTCATCCCACTTTAATCCACTCTCTCTCTTCCTCCAAGCCCTTTCTTCCCCAAAATCAGTTTGCAAGGCCATGACCGCAGATGTGCAATGATGGGATTCGATTTAATTCTAGCGTATGGAAGTTGTCCGTTTTTTCGAGAATCAAATATCCACTGTCATGCTGCGGTAGCATAGCAGACAAACACTGCTTTACCAAAAGAAGATCTTTGGAAAGCAATCATCATTAAACCGTAACCCATCCAACTGTGGAGCCTGTCATCCTTTAGCTTAACTTAACTTTACTTTGATAAGCAATCAAATGCGAAATATATTGTAAAAGTGATTAAATATCCAGATTTAATTATATAACACGTTAATGTCACTTTAATACGGTTTTCTTTGTGCAGGCATTGGTTACTTTGCTGAGGCCGTCAAAATTGGCCGCATACAAAAGAAGCCCTGTCGTATTGAAGAAACAGAATTTTAGTTCAATGCATTGACCCTAAGGCGTGCACTCAAGACATATAAGATGCCGGCTCAGTACACCGACGCAACACATTAGCCCCCCAAGAGGTTCAGCCATTTCTCTCACACTGTGTTTAAAATGCCATCTCTGTGTTTCTTTCCCCAAGTACAGTTTTGTTCCCAATTTATCTACGATCCGTCACCCCAATGATAAGACCACGGTGAGGTGCAGATCCCTCTACGCCACTCCAGTTGAAACATTTTATGAGCTCTGTAATCAACAGGGGATATTGTATAGCCGTGTATATGGAGGCATACAAAACTACACCGGTGTCGTATAAATAATAATGAGAAAAGGCAAATTGTCTAATCTCATCTCATTGTCAGAAACCACTTAGTCCTGCGTCCCACCGGCAGACACAGGGCACAAGGCAGGGATATACCCACGATGGGACGCCAGCCCATCACCGGGCACTGCGGGCAATTTAGTCTGCAAGCCAATTAACCTATGCAGCAGCGTGTTCTTTGGACTGTGGGAGGAAACCGGAGTGCCCGGCGAAAACCCACGCGGACACGGGGAGACAACATGCAAACTGCACACAGAAAGGCACCCGAGCCGAGATTCGAACCCGAGACCTTCTTGCTGTGAGGAGGCGACAGCGCTACCCACTGGGCCACCGTGCCGCCCAATTATTTTATTAGTATTCAAAATTATGTTGTCCTTTGTAATCATATTAACAGTAATTATATTTACATTCTCTTTCACAGTGAATGTCACCCACGTCGTGAATGAAGCACTCGCAAGACCGACTGCACCGTTTGCCATTAAGTTGGTGGTTAGTCAAAGATGTATTCGGAAAACACAAGCAACTAAATCACTGACGATTGCGTTTCGCAACAATACACCAAGAAGCAATATCCAACCGCGTGGCCAGATGGCAAGCGGAACACTCGACTTACTTGAGGATGAATTAGAATCCTGGTCAGGAGTCAACTGGGAGTAACTGTGCCTTTGAGGTAAATGAACGAAGTTGCTTACCTTAAGATGTTAGGGTTCTGCACAGCTAACATTATTATTAATTCAGTCACTCATTATCAGAACTCACTTGATGCTGTACACGATCATGCCAATTAAGCTGGACAACATATCTTTGGATTGTAGGGAAATAAAATGGCATATTCGATGAATATGCCAGAGAGAGAACATTCAAACTCCGCACAGAAAGGTACACGAGCTGGGAGTCAAACCGGGAATCTTCTTGCTGTGAGGCATCAGCGCTACTCACCGTGCCGCTCTATTATCATTAATAATATATGTTTTGGTCAGGCACGTAACAACCTGAGGTGTTGGGGTGGGAGGGGGGATTTCTCCGCCGAGTACCTTGGGAGTGCAGGGGAGGAAGGGGCCGAGCCCCCACCGGGGCCCGGGGTGAGCGAGCGGCCCAGGTGAAGGTCGGGGCGTTCGGTGGAGCGCGAGCGAGCCAGCCTCAGCTCCGACAAACTACGAGCCTCGCCGGAGCGCGGGCCGCCCTGGTAATACCTGTCGGAAACAGCGTGCCGCGGGTCGGTGAGCCGCAACGACGGACAATGCAGCGGTCGCACAGCAGGTTTACGAAATGTAAGGACCGTCATTGCGAATGCTGCCCTATCCATGTTGTATCCATTAGCAGAGTACCCGCCCTACGAGCCGTCACGTTCCAAACGCGTAACGCACGTTCCTTGGACACCTCTTGTTGATGAAGTTTTCTGCTGATGTGATTTTTGTATATGTAGATTTCTTCTGATGTAATTTAGGGAATATTTCTGGCTCTCCGAAGTTTCTGTCGGGTAATAAGTTTGACGTAAAAAGCTGAAATGAGACCTAAAGGACTCAGTGTTGTGCGGATAAAATGTGTGCTCTTGAACGAATGGAATCCTGCACACTCGGCATGGACACATAAACACACTTGCTCCATTATATATATATATCAATCAACATTCCTTACAAACGGTCATTATTGGCAGGGCATCCTCAAGGGGAAGAAGACCCTGAGAGCCTCTCTGCAGGGTATTTGGCCGACTTTTCAATACTGGTCGGACGTTTTTAAAAAGTGAGTGTACCCAACAAGAGAGCGATTAACTGGGACGATGTTTCAGCGTGCCAGTCCATCACCGGGCACTGAGGGCAATTTAGTGTGCATGCCAATTAACCTATGCAGCAGCATGTTTTTTTGGACTGTGGGAGGAAACCGGAGTGCCCGGCGAAAACTCACGCGGGCATGGGGAGAAAACATACAAACCCCACACAGAAAGGAACCCGAGCCGAGATTCGAACCCGGACGCTTCTTGCTGTGAGGAGACAGCGCTACCCACTTGGCCACCGTGCCGCCCCATATGACTATTTGTAGAATAAAAATGGACAATAGCGGACCTCGATATTGACGTTTAGCTCCTGGACATATTGTCAGACACAAAGAGAAGCACGTTCTCTTGTCTGTTCGACAAAACTCATCCCGAGTTATTGAATTTCGAGCCTGGTGATTGGTCGAGGCCTGGTCAGACCACTATGGGGCTCAACTGTTACCGCACACAGTGTAGAGGGGCCGGCGTTGGCAGTGCCATGGTGGCTGTAAACCCCTCCGTTACCAGGGCAATGGTCAGTAAGCGACCACATTGGGCTCCATGGAGAGCTGACGTTAAGCCACAGTAGTCTTTAACAGAGGATAAGGGGGTGTTCTACAGTACCTACGAATTAAGTCACCACTCTCCAGAGACGCATGCTATGGGAATGAGGCTTGATTTCAATAAATCACGAATCCACACCTCCCCATTAGATAACGCAGCCATATGCAGTCATGCATTTAGACTCGAGAGAGAAAGCCTTGGTTTAGCTACAATGACCATGGGGATTAGTGTTGTTCGTGGGCTCTCCTCATGTTGCAATCAACCTGCAGCGCGTACTCATTTGAGGCTGAGTCAACCGCGACGAGAGCCATTAACAAGTCCAGATACCACTGATATAAAGTGGGCATTATTATTATTATTGGAACTTAACTTGAGTTTCCCACGCCGTTGTGCATACGAACAGCTGCACTACCACTCACCAAAGACAAAGTGTCCCTGCATATCCTTCGCAGACTGTTGAAGATTGTGCTGTTAGCGAGCACCTATGAAATACCAGCAAAATACCACGACGACTGCCTTTCCCCATTAGCTATGTTCACACACAGACTGCACCAGGTATTCGTTTATGGCTAAGTTGATCTCGGGGAGGTCCCCATGACCGGTTCGAATAATCGTCACCAATGTTGACTCTGATCCGGAATTGAACGCTGATCACCGTGTTGTAGCCCAGCACAAACGATTGCACTACCGCTCTCCAACATTACAAACACAACAGAATGTATTTACCAGATGACTACATACAAGCGTGAACAGATTAGCATCATTGTCATTACATACGGAGAGAGACACGTTTCAGCATGCACACATTTATACCGATTTAGGTTTTCACCGCTCGATGCATGATGATTGCTTCCGAAAGCTACTCTTTCGGGATAGCCGCGTCGATCGCCACTCCGTCGTGTCAAGTCACTTGACATATAAATAGTACTCGTGCACACGACTCGCACACAGAACGCCGGAGGATGCCTCCTCCAGCGTGGGAGGCGGAACGTCGCGAAGGAGAGAGGAGGAGCGATCGACGCGGCTATCCCGAAAGAGCAGCTTCTGGAAGCAATCAACACGCACACATTTAAATCACAGCGCGGCAATGCTTCATCGAAAGTGTAACGACGGGAAGAATTTCAACTTGTGGACTTACATGGATGCTTATAACGAAACGCTACCTTTCCGATGGTACTCCGTGTATTCTGTCGAGTTGTAGAATGTATGAGGGAGAGGAGGTGTGAATTGAGGGCTCGGTCAGTGTTGTAAACAGGAGGGCTGTGTAGGCACAAGGAATGTACAAGGAATGGTTTCCTGTTCCAATCTCGAGCCATGTGTGGAATCAAAGGTGCTGGAGATGCTCTGGAAGGAATTTATTCTGAAATATTTATATAAAACTGGCGTTATTTCATTATTTGGGATTAAAGGAGCTTTGCACGCTGGTTTTGTTTAAAGTAAACAATGTGATGTAAACAACAACCAAAGAACACTTCAAAGGACGAGATAAACGGCCTCAGCACGCTTCGCAAAGCACGGGTGAAAAACGCTTTGGTAAACGCTGCTGCTGCGGCGGCGGCGTCCGCTGCACTGCCTGGCGAGATTAAATGTGTGCGTTTTAAGTTTGTTTTTAATGGATAGTGCGTAGTGTAAAAAAGGACCTCAATTAACTATGTCTGGCACGGGGTCTCCCCAAACTGCGCTTTTATCTCGTGTCCACCCACCAAGGAGTGTTGTGAGCACTATACTTTAAATAATGGGAAGCGTCTCGCTAAACATGAGTCTGAAGCCATTTGCCAGGGTTGCCACCTGTCCCGTTTTCCCCCCAGGATTGCACTGAGGAAGCTGCTGTCCTGGGAAATCTAGGTTTTGACGACGGAACAAGTCATTATTTAAGGTCGGGGTTTGTTTTTACCAGTTAGGACACAGGCTCTTAGTCTGTTTACCCCCACGATATATCCCGGCTTCTCCCATCTCCGAGGTGACAACTGTAGCATTTACATAAAACAAACTTTGATGCTCGGGAATTGACATAACACAGTACGTGTCTTCAAGCCCTACTGTGCTTGCACCCAACAGTGCAGCAGTGAAGGCCTAGCCAGAGTCAGTGTTGACAGCTAGCATGTGGTGGGGTAAAGTGTGGGTCAATGAGTTTTTTTTTCTTCCCCAGGATGTTTGACTAGCGTTGGAAGAGTAGGCCAAAGGGAGTCTTAAAGAGTTTTCTAGAGCTCCAAGTGCAGGCTCATCTGCCAGCAGCGGCGTAAGCATTTGTAAGCTTGCACCTTAACGCTGCTTGGTATTGTAGATTACATTTTAATGGCTAAACAGGGTTGAACAATAGTATTATTCTGTGTGGGGTAACTCGTTTGCGATCATTAACAGAATAATGGTTACCTACAATGATCTATGTGTGGCATTGCGACCCAAAGCTAGGCTCACAAAATTTCAACTCAGCCGATCTTTGGGTAGGGTTTCAACTTAACCCATCTTTAGGGGTCAATAAAATAGTACCAACTTGAGTAAATTCACTTGACTGACAAATAGCGTTCGAATGGCTCTTGAGAGCCTCCAGTGTGGGAGGTTAAACGTCACGGTGAGAGGAGGAAGGTTGAACGCCACGTTCTTAAAATCGATTCTCACATCAGGCCGTGAAAACTTATATGAGTACAAATCGCGACACAGACCCGCACGGAAAGGCTTAGAAGTTTCTATTAATAAACTCATAGCCTCCAAAGCTAACAAACACCATCCGAAAACGCATTTGACAACGGGAGCGATTAAGCTGCCAAGCACAAAACATGATTTTGGCACTCACGCCTTAAAAGTAATCACACTTCAAGTCAGTTGCTAAAATTACCCCTGTGTTTATGGTGATTCTCACAATGTCTCAGAACCTTGAACTGTGATAACACGAGCAGAGCTCAACATCACAGGTACTGGTTCATGGGCCCACACCAAATATCTGACTTAATGGTTACAGAAAACAGCTTGCAAAATGTCGGTGCTAACATCTGTAAACCACCGATGCGTGAATCATGGAATAGCCTCTTTAGAATGGAAATCTCATCCCCTCAGCCACTCATTATCCAAGTACAAAAGGTGGCATAGCGAATTATTTGCACACCTCCGCTCTGGCCCATGAACTAATATCACTGCGTCTGCTGCTGACGAAGACGTGGTAAGAAAAGCGACGTAAACTGCTGTACCTTTCCGTCTCGTACACGCTGCTTTTCCTCGACTTGAGGCTATGAGATCGCTCGAGGGGCTTGCCTTGGCGGCTGAGCAACACCCGGTGCAAGGGCAGGAAGAGGCAAGCGGTAGGAAAGACCATGCCGAGGTACAAAGGAGAAACACGAGGAAAGGAAGAGAGGATTAACCAGGACAAGTGGAAATGGTTCAAGGAGCCAAGAAACGTAGATGCACTATTGTTATTGTTGCAAGCACATACACTGTATCGGACTTTTACAATGTTGTGTGTTCTTAAAGGCGAACTGTTTGCGGCTACGTATAGCATTCATTCACAGTACACACACCTGGACGCATGAATACAAATATTCATATGCAGACATATCTATATAGAGATTCCCTGCAGAGCCTTAACAGACTTGGGGCGAGTGATGTTAAGGAAACCTATGAAGGCCAGCACAGAACACAAGCAAGTGGATGGACAGTATTTGTCTCCCGAGTGGCGATGGTTTAAGCACAGCACCAGGTAGCCATTCGAATTTGAAGCGGATTATGGGAGGCTCAGGATTTGTTCACGTATTTACCACTCGTGGTGGCTCGGAGTGGGAATCGAACTTGGATATCTGGTTTCATAGCTCAGTGCAGTAGCTGCTGCACCATCATTCACCAATTAATGACATACATCTACACATCCGTATTCACAGCGGCAGGCATTTGTGTACAAGTGCACATACATACATACACAGAGTCTATTAAGTGGTGCGGCAAGCATGACAGGTTTTGGAATAAGCAAATCTTTAGTTCCAGCTTCAACTGTGTGTGACTCGTTTATGCAAGCAAGCTGGTTTAGAATTAGCCATAAGCATGGCATAGATATTTAGCTTAAATTTGTGTGCATTGGTAGGAATTATAGTTTTCCCTCAAGCCATGAGGCTATGGTTCATTGTTTATCGCCGCCATTCATTTCTCTATGGCTACTCATTATATGCAGCTAAGTTCCTTAAAGTGCATGCCTTTCTTAATGAAGCACTTAATTGGCTTTAAATCAAAATTTTTAACGCGGTCATTATAATGAGTAAATGTTATTTAGGCACGGAATTAACACAGCCAGTGATTCATGTTATGATACAGTACCGTATAATCACTCAACCGTTTTCATGATAAATCTACATGCACATATACATTGCAAAGGGACCAAACCTACTGGTTGGGCCAGGACAGTCGTGGTTTCAAAAAGGCTGAAATGTTATTGTTAAGTATTTATGAATATTTAGATTTTTATTCCCCTATCTGAAAAATGTCTTATGTTTGAGTCTTGATCCATGCAGATGGTGGGTCCATCTCAGTAGTGGATTGCGTGACCAGAGTCGGTGGGGACCTATTTAAAAGTGGGTGGAGCAGAGCGGCAGACGCGGCTGCTAACTCCCCTGTGTGTCCTGGTTGAGCCATGCAGAAATGTGGTTGATTTAACATAAGCGAGGCATTCAAGCATTCACACACATAGTACGCAACACTGCACTAACACACATCGTCACAGTGGATCCTTTGCATTGTAGTGCTAATGTCCACCACTCGTTGGTAATGCAATGTCGGCAATGTATTCTGAAAATCCGAATAGCTTTGACGAGTCACATCTGTTAGTTCCATCCGTGAGACTCTCGAAGTTGAAAATCAGAGTTCTCATAGTGTTCTGTGACGGTATAAATAACACTGTCTAAGCATTACTACTGCATTAATCTAGAGTCCTTTAAACGAATAGTGGGCCATGCGTGTGCGCAATGTGTTACACGTGCGCACACATTCCGCAATGTTGGTCGTTGATGATTACCTTTAAAATACCCGTGAGCAGGTACATATTCGGTATTTAATTACACACTTTCCTTTACGTACATTCATCAGTCCGGGGACTGAGATTGGAATTTTATATTTTTTTAAAGGGATAAATGGATGACAATAAATGCTAATTCTTAAACGATGATAAAACACAGAAATTGTCAATGACAGAAAACCGTAGCTGGAAAGTCTAAGAGATTTTACAGTGATGTTTGGTTCCTGCGACCTAGTGTTTCCACAAAAATTATTTAAAGTGTGACTGTTAATACGCACTCCTATAAACCTCATCCATCATCTGTGGCATTAAAACACGAGGCGCACGCACGCGCACCAGAGAAAAATTCCCCAAACAGTATCTTGATCCAATCTTGATGTGCTGTCACATTGTTTACGCTTTCACAAAAGTGACTGGAGTGGGGAGTGTTCAACAACACTGTGCATCCTAGATACCGTTTATCTCCGAGATGTGTTTGATGAGTGCACCGCTTTCTTGGCCGGCACATTGATACAGCAAATAGAATGTCCACTATGAAGTTAAGGGCATATTTACATTTGACTCTCATCTCATCGTCAGAGACCCCTTAGTCCTGTACAGGGTCGCGGTGAGCCGGAGACTATCCCGGCAGACACAAGGCGCAATGCAGGGATATACCTACGATGGGACACCAGTCCATCACTGGGCACTGCTGGCAATTTAGTCTGCAAGCCGATTAAACCTATGCAGCAGCATGTATTTTGGGCTGTGGGAGGAAAACGGGGTGCCCGGCGAAAACCCACGCAGACACGGGGAGAACATGCAAAGTCCACACAGAAAGGCACCCGAGCCGAGATTCGAACCCGGGACCTTCTTGCTGTGTGGCAACAGCACTACCCACTGGGCCACCGTGCCGCCCTTTTCATTTGTATCTTACTATTAATTCTCTTGTATTACGCCATCAAAGTGAATAACGCATCGTTAATTTCCCGCACGTAAAATAATATAGTCACCCCTGAGAGCTTCGTAAAGGACAAAAAAGTAAAGTTGCAGCCCCGCAGTCTCCTACTCATGGTACCGGCAGAAGTACCTGCGCTAGAGTGGACTATGGGAGAGACCCTGTAGACAGTACTTGGCCTAGTCTTCCATGCTGGCCATAGGCATCTTGGAAATGGTGGGAGTACTCACGCTTTACCCACCACACGTGACCTGCCAATCGACGAAGTGTGTTGAACCCATTTACACTGCAAGTTGCACACAGGCAAGGGGATGTAAGAAGTCTGCCTACTGTGTCAATCACCACACCAACAGATCAATTGACACCGGCGACCGACGCATTGTACGTGTGGTTTGAGATGACCCGTTACAGCGGCGCAGGAACCTGGGCAGCCGAGAAAGGAACACACCGCTCGTACATCACCATTATCATTCCCCGTTTTAATCCCGTAGAGGATTATGAGGGGCCAGAGCCTGTCTTGGCCCAAGGCAGGGCTGTACCCAGGATAGGACGCCAGTCAATTGTAGGGCACAGGGCAATTGAGTCAAGCCAAGTAACCTAAATAGCTTGTCTTTGGTGGATTGAAGGCCACTGCATGCAGTGCGGCTGCTCGTAATCACGACAGTGTGGGTTTTGTCCTCTACAAGGCAGGGAGACTTTACCTTGACTGGGGATATCGTGAGGAGATGGAAGGAACACTTTGATGAACCCCTAAACATGACAGCTGCACCCTCGAAGGGAGCAAGGGCGGAGTGTTCTGGGGGGTTACAGCCCTGAAGTTGTTGACATGCCGCTCAGATTTGTAAAAAAAACCTATAAAAATGTTACTGTTGCTGATTATCCATTCTCATGTCATCTCCACAGCTCTGTACAGCGCTTTGTGACCCTTGGGTGAAAATCGCTCTATAAATTCAATTATTATTATTATTTAATCAGACACAATAGGTGGAGGCAGCACGCTGGCCAGTGGTTAGCGCTGTCGCCTCACAGCAAGAAGGGCCCGGGTTCGAATCTCGGCTCAGGTGCTTTTCTGTGTGGAGTTTGCGAGTTCTCTCCCCGTGTCTGCGTGGGTTTTCGCCGGGCACTCCGGTTTCCTCCCACAGTCGAAAAACCATGCCGCTGCACAGGTTAATTGGCTCGCAGACTAAATTGCCCTCAGTGCCCGGCGATGGACCGGCGTCCCATCGTGAGTGTATCCCTGCCTTGCACCCTGTGTCTGCCGGGATAGGCTCTGGCCTCACCGCGACCCTGTCGAGGACTAAGCGGTTCCTGACAACGAGATGACACGAGACACAATCGGTTCCCTGTCGCCACCCATCAATCTCCGCTCGACGTTCATGCCCAGCGACGTTGGGGCTCAGTCCGCGGTACCTGTCATCGTCGGGCGAGGCATGCTGAATGAGAATCCTAGGGCTATCTGCTCGGTGCCCGTCTAGCGACATGAAGTGTCTGCTGGGAGA
>JAZEWT010000030.1:4231456-4245114 GCA_036362905.1 Mordacia mordax | reverse complement strand
GGGGGGGGGGGGGGGGGCGTGCGTGGGGCAGGCCCACTGCCTGTCCATTGACAGCCTCAACAACAGTGAACTGTGAGAGCAAATGAAGCGGGGTATTTGAGGTCGGGATGTTCGACATGAACGTGTGTAACAGCAGGAGGGTCCTGGCTACGAACAATGGAAAGGAGAAGAAAGGGAAGATTCAGGAGAGACTGAAAGTTAGCATTTCTTATTCACCACTACCATGAGAGTACACACACGAACACGTTCTAAATAAGTCATATCAACAAGACTCTTCCATTCTTTTAAATGGTTGGAGTACTGACACTGAAGATCAGACCTGTCCTCTGTCTCCTCTGGCCTCTGTGTCCTGTGAAGAGGGGTGATTGCACACTTTCTTTATAAAGCAACAGTGTTTTTGAAAAACGCATTGAGTCTAGTTGTTACTTTGTAGAAAGAGTGCTTTCATAAGCAAGAGATGTACGAGAGAGCTCTGGCTCTCCAAATGTGACCTGAATTTCCGTACAGCGGTTGCACAGCTTCACAAATTACAATCAGATGGACACTGTGGCTGTTACACCTGTGGCTTGAGTGCCACTCGAAGCCACGATAAAGCACGACAAGTGAACCCTGCTTTGTTTATAGGAAACGCATTGCCGCCTATAATGGGTAAGATTTATACTGAATTTTTTAAGCATTGGGTAGAAAAAAAAATGGTGCCTCTTCAATTTGACACGCATTGAAAAAAAAGGCAGGTTAAAGTGGCGCTCATGAAGTTAATGTCGGCGTATACATAATTTATAGTAAATCACTGTTAGCTAATGTATGCGAGGACGGGTGCAGCGTTCACCGTGCCGGTAATTTGCATGTGATATACGACACACATTACCGCTCTCGAATGGCTCTTGCACCCCACACAGGCGCTCTGCTCAGATTCGTCACTCCTCTAACTTGGGTGATGATGTGGAAATTCACCTCGAAACGTTTGGCCCAACTCAATAACTGAGCGATTCAGCCCAACGAGGAGGGTAAATCCTTTCCTATTTTTTTTTTTGCCGATCACTAAAAAACGTCAGTTCTGTATTCATGAACCTTAGTTTAATCGGCCTTTCAGCGTTTGGTAAATACACCAACGCACAAACGATGTACAACTCCAATTTAAGCATAACAGTGGAATGTTATTTGATGGTGACTCGCAAACGTGGCTGCCATTCATTTTTGAGCCATTCTGCAGCCGTCTCGGTTATTATTTTTATCAGGAAGTCTGTCTGTCTGTGCACATTTATTTAAAAGTAGATTATGATGTCACCAACCTAACTTTTTGGAAATGCTATGAAGAGACAAAATATGAAGCCTCAAATCGGTCCCGCATTTGGATTATGTCCAGAATGATGTTCATATTACTATTAATTATTATTAATTTTTATATAGCAAACGCCATTATCCAGAGCACATTACATCATCGCTCACATATCTTACAAATCACAGTGAAGTCAAATCCGCGCCTAGTCAAGTATTGACAGAGGTAGACAGTCGTCTCGTCTCATCTTATGCGGTCCACCCTGATGAAATTTGACGGAAAGTCTCTTGTGTTTGTTGTTCCTGTACCCACGCCGAGATTATTGAGTAGTAAAGGAGTTCACGTCTAACAGGGAGCATAACCGCAGTCGAGATATCGATGTTGCTTTTACATGGAGCGGTGACACCTCCAGATCCAGTTTGCACTGTCAGAGACGTTTCTTTTTTTATATGAAACACTAGGTGCAAGTATCGTTCCTGCTCACGCTGGTAAGTTTTTGCGGAGATTTAAGGCTCGTTATTGAACTTCTCCTTAGCGTTATAGGCACCAACTTTGATCACCATTTCTAGCGTGTCTCTCCGTACATATTTGGCAGTGTGCTGCTGCACATTAAACACAGTAAAAAAAAACACAACTGTTTTAAAATAAGCATTAGTGGTCTATTATAGAAGACGGATTCAAAGTGTTCCAATATACAAATCAGCATTACTGTGTTGCTCATCTCAATGTTAGTGTTAATCCTCTATTATCATTATCAACAGCTATGATTTACTCACTGCTGGGTGAACACCATCCGAAGTCCATGGATGTAACATGCTCTCTAGGATACGTGCATGAGCTAATATCCAGGGTGGATATCATCTCCAGTGGGTTCCCTCCTTTGGCTGCCACTCTGTTGTTAATTGAGATCACCAGCGATCATCCCTTCCGCTAACTTGTCCTCCTCAAGCCAACGTGTTCTCCTTACAGGTCAATAAGACGCCTTGAACACTCATATGTTTTCTAACCCATATGTGGCGCTTTCGGTCTCCCAGTATAATTCCAAATATGGATCTCTGCACGCTTCTCAGGGGAATGTTCAACTTTTGTTTGCACTAAACCACTTTGTGACAATTCCACGAGCCCTCAATACTTGACACATCCTCCACTGCACAATCTCACCAGGTGGTGTTCATTTCACGGACTCCAGAGGAAGGTGATGATTGATGACAGTGACAGTCGACCGACTGTGCGATTACCAGTGGTGATGCTGGGCACAAGCAAATTAAGCCAAAGATTTGGGCCCCAAAAAGCTTGAGGGTCGCGATATATTAAAATACATCGTAGGTATCAGGGCTGCATGGTTGTGCAGTGGGTAGTGCTGCCGCCTTTAAGCAAGAACCGCCCGGTTTGATTCCCAGCTAGGGTGTCATTCTGGGCAGAGACTGCATGTTCTGCTCATATCCTAGTTTTGCCGAGTACTCCGGTTTCCTCCCACCGCCCAAAGACATGCTGCCTAAATTACTAATTATATATACACAAACATGAAACAAATGACGCAAGCGTCAATTCACCGTCCCGCTATAATGTACCGTGATGATGTTTATTACACGTACAGTGTACGGACAATAATCTGATATATTTTCCATTTTGACTTTCTGCTTAACGAGGGCTTTTGAGGAGTAGCCACGAGGCAATGTCGAACCGCTCCGAACGAGATATTGATCATGGCAGCGAGCCCCTCGCAGAGAAATGCCACACAGGCACGCATCTGTTGGGTTCGAGTTTCGCGACGCTCCGAGGAATTAAAACGACAAATCAATGGCGCGCGCGCGCGCATTAAGGCCGTAATTCGCGCGCTCACCGGGCGCGCCGCTGCGGTGGTGCGCCCGCGGTGGCACGCCGATCTCGGCCGCCGCGGTGGCGCGCCCGCGGTGGCACGCCCGCAGTGGCACGCCGATCTCGGCCGCCGCGGTGGCGCGCTCGCAGTGGCACGCCGATCTCTGCGTGCGGCCGCAGCTCAGTGCGACTCACGTCGTGAGACTTCCGAGGAGAAAAACCCAACGCATCCATCTTACACTCATCGGCGGCCACTCAGTATGGATCCCAACACTGGCCCGATACAATGAGAGTTAAGCTCATGTCAAGATGTCCACAATAGGCAAGAGGTGCAAGGCCAGAGACTTCGAGTGGCTTACTGTGAAAAACCTCGGAACTTTGTACTTCATTTAATTAACTTTATTTATCAATAACCATGCATGTGCCCTCTATTTAACCTGAGGTGGCTCATTTGACGAATCGTTGGTATCATTTGGTCAGTTGCCACATGATATACGTTTTTCATGCACCTTCAACGTGGTAGATTTTTTTTTATCAGCGAGCCTAATAGCGCCGATATATTGCCAGCATTCCAACCAGGCGGCCTCATTGTTATACATTTACAAAAGTAAACACGCATGCTGCTCTTTGATGTCAAGTCACGGAAATTTCCACGGTGCCGTCCTGGTTAAAGTGTGCCCGGCATCGATTTCTCTCATAGCATAAGTGAAAGCTCTGGTATTTACTCACCGTTCCCTTTATAATTTGAGTAAGTTCATTGAGTGTGTTGGTTGTTGTTCTTTCAAGCAGGTCGTTTGTTTGTCTGTCAAGGCACAGCGTTTCACTGCACAAATGAGCAATGGAGTGCTGCTCATCGACTTTGGAGGCAAAACGCTTCTATTGGCAGTTTCACATTCCCATGATGGGTGCCCGAGGTGATCCGATTCCTGCCCCATTCTGTGTGGCGCCCGTGTGTTCTCCCCCTGTTCTGCGTGGATTCCCTCTGGGCGCTCCGTTTTACTTCCACATCTTAAACCCCCCCCCCCACTAATTAACTAACTGGCCGATACCATCACGAGATGCAGGTCGCAGTGTCTGGCAGGATGCGCCCGATGGCACACCTCCATCCGGTTTCTAGTGCCATCCCAGAACCTCTGGGTGAACGCCGCGAGGCGGAGAGAGGGAGCGATCGACGCGGCTGTCCCGAGAGAGCAGCTTCTCGAAAGCAATCGCCGTGCATCGAGCCGTGAAAACCGACGTGTCTATAAGCAGTCGTTGTTAACACTGGTATAACGGCGACCGTTTGCCGCGCGCAGGTGCTGACGTTGCGCGGGTGTTGGTACCTTGAGCCCGAGAAGCGCGCCTGAGTCCCGGGGCATGGTGCCATCGCGCATCCGCTTGTTGAGCATGATGCGGCCGATCAGACGGTCGCCCTCCCTCGAAGGCTGCCACGTGACCGGGTGCTGAGGGCACAAGCACCGTCACGCTCCTCCGCCACGCAGACCGCTCGCTGCGACACCCACCGCAGCTCCCGTGGGCCGATAGGACACCGGTGTTGTGTGGCCTTTTAAGTTTATTTGCCGTTCGTTTATCAACGCCGCGAGTTTCACTTGCGCGTAACGCATCGTAGGTGCTACGAACGTTTTACTCAACAGGCCGAGGATGATTAAGCATATTGTATGTGCATCGTTGTTATTATCGTCATGATTACCAAAGCGAAATATTAAAAGTGAGAAGTTAAGTAAATAAATATACCCATTAATTTGTGTAATGTTACGTGTTTAAATCATTGAGATATATGATTAAAGTTTAATTAAGCAATATTGTGATTGTAGCCATTTAGGAGCATATTATTTTTAGGGCTGTAACTTTGTTGGATTTTCAAGTTCATTGACATTTTAGGTATATTTCTATATCATAGATGCAATAAATGCATTTTCCACAGACAAGTTGCATCTTATAATGTATTTCTAGTGTAAAGGACAACTACTTCGTGTGACATTATTACGATATTAGCCATAATTGTCAAATATATTTCAAGTGTTGTTTGATAATTAAACGGTTTACAATTTAGACACTTGATGGAAGTAATTGGAAATAATTAATTTCATAACATTACAGAAATTCTAACACCATAAACCCTATAGGATCACATTCAATCCAAGCAAGTGAAATACACTTTCTAACGCGTTCAATTATAATCTAACACTAAAATGAATCATTTGGAATTCATAACGCACAGTTATCGTTCACTCTCAGAAACCGAGAGAGAGAGAGAGAGAATGATTCAGAGCCAGGGGAACCCAAAGACTAATGCAGCTAAAACCAACATCAACAATAACCAAAGCTCTGTGGTTCTATATGTAGATATTTCGTTAACTCTTTTAGCAGCGCATGTACATACAGATTTAATTATACAGTAATTTGACTTTAGAGACATCTGTAATCCTGTAGGGTTTTGCATTTTTGTTAACGCTTTTCAACGCAAACATCATGGTGCTGTTTAGAGATCGCATTGGATCGCTATGAAATGAGAACGTTTAAGGCACATTTTAATCATAAAACGAAACGAAAACAACAGAAAAACTTAGGACATCAAATAAGGAATTAAAAAGCAAGGAGGATGTGTGTGGAATGAACAGGAGATTCAGTAATGGTCGGTTCAACTCAGCCGATATCCTCACAGTAAAGACAAATAAATATCATCGAGTCACCACAAAAGTGGGAAAATCGCATCACTAATATGTCAGTGGATTGTGCGTACACAGCTGGGTGCACGCGTGCTTGCACAGACACAGAGGACAAATTGAATGATAGAGGGCCAACTGTGTTCTTCTTGTCACCTTACAAAACACGTGCGTGTCATTTGTTGTAATACTTTTTGAAGCACCCTCAAGGTAGGGCCAGCTTGAGCTATACCAGTGAGATGAGATCACACCATTAGTTGAATCTCCTGCAAAGGAGTTGCAGCCAGTGTGACCCAAGCCACCAAAGGAAGGGGAGTGTGAAAAGAAACACAGCTTACTAAGGCAAGAGGCCACACTGCATTATTTCCCGATTTGAAACCCATTTCACTCCTGTGAAAACATGCAACATATCATTGATAACATTGACTGTATATGCATGTACATGCAGAGATATACATATGTGCATGTAGACGTGCATATAATTGAAAAGGGCAGGCGATGTAGATTGTTTGGCCTTTCTATGTCAACTTTGGATGCGTTGGAAAGTATAAGTGGCAGAGTTATAGACATAGACACTTAGAGGGAGCTCAATCAGGGAGGTACCTGGTGAAATTGCCTCCAATTTAACCCGAAATGCCATAAGCGCGAATACACCTGCCCGCTGGGTATTGAGACCACAGCAGAACAGATTTCAAAGTAAAAAAATTTAGGTTATTACAATAGTTTGGGTCGTATTTAAGCATTATGGTCAACTTGAATTGTAAAATTTTATTGTTTTAATTTATTGCAAACAAATGAAATATAAACATTAGTTTATTGTTATGTTTTAAAATAAAACACTGCGGTGCAATAAATAATGTTTGTTTGGAACCATGAATAGTATCCTTGCCTAATTATAGGGATTTTTTCTAACGTGTTAAGCTGCTTATACCTCAGTGCTGATTCGCTCACTTATTAATCAACTTGATAAATCAATGTAATTATTCACTCATCACATATATGCGATCAAAATATTTAAAATTATCTTGGCGAGGAGCTTGTAAAGATATGTTCACGTGCTTATTTCTATACTGTAAACATATAGGCCTCCAAAATCGTACATTTAATTGTAAATTGACCGTGGAGCTATTCTACTTAATTAATAGGGCTTAACGGTGATTTAAGGTTACACACACGAGATAGAATCACGCCAAGCTGATGCCTACGATACTCTTCGATAATGGAATAATATTGCACCTCTTACAAATCAATGAAAATCGCCTCATAGGACAAGTTTTATTTGTTTAAAAAAACTTTTTTTGTCAAAAGCATCTCAGCGAATATATTAATGGTCCACTAGAAGAGCAGGCCACATATCCTCTCTAGAATCCTCTTCCTGTGGCCCTTTCTGCTAGCAGTGCATTGTCAAGTAATTGCAGGGGTGCACCTTTACCTACTGGGCTCGTTGTTTGTATAATATTTCATGTTACTTCTTCCATAATTAAATTTCCGAGTGCTGATATTTTAAGCTGTGTTTTAAACTGTAAACGGATACATTTTCTTTGCCGCTTAATTCCGTGTTTAAATCAAGTTGGTTTATTTAAAGGTGTATATGACTGTTCTTAATATTATTATTTTAAGTCTTCTGTAATTAATTGTTGTACTTTTAGGGGCTCAGGCCTCTCTTGAAACAGACTCGTAGCCCGGGTGAGCTTTTCACCAGGTTATAAACAAAATCACTTACAGGTGACGATTGGAATGTTTAATAAACTATTAAATGAGTAAACTTGTACGGCACAGTTGCAAAGGCCCTCGTAAAACTTGCAAGCAACTGCACGTGCTGTTCTTATTTACTTATAATGTATTGCATCAGATTAAATGCCCAATGTAAATCTCAATGCGATGTAGTAAAAAACATTAGGCAAATATACGTGAACAGCATCAGCGATGCGATACATTATTAGAATAATTATTAGAATAACAATTTAAAATATCAAGTGGAGGAAATTTCTCACCATCACCTCCCTGGTGATTTGAGCACAGTTTTTGGGGGAGGAAAAAATATTTGCACACAGGGCAGCTAGGGTTGCCACCTGTTCTGTTTTTTTTTCCCAGGACACCCTATCTTTAAGGCAGCTGTCCTGGGAAATCTCCAAATCTACATGGGTCATTTGCAATCCAGTGTTTTTGCCAGTTGTGTATTCAGTACAATGCTTGGGTACTCACGTGGATTCCAGTTTTCATAGGCAGCTGACACACTCCACTTCTCAGAGACAATCGAACTCCATTCCGTGCCCACGGCAAGAAATCTACATAATTTGCTTTTTTTACGGGAAGGAATCCCCCCCCTCCCTTCCATCAAAGGAAAAAAATCCCCCACACACATAACCGTTGTCCCCCGAGAGTAGCCAATATTCCTCAGTGACATAACTACGGAAGCCACTGAACGTGCAGTGAACGGTCTCCCCCCACTGTGGCACCACAACACCTGACATTAAGTGGCAAACAGTGAGGATATTGACGCAGAGTGGACGGATTGAGGTGCGGCGTTTCCGCCATGAGAACCGGATCAATGCACCTCTTCCCTTAGGCCATTTAACTCGTGTTGCCACCGTGGAGCAAACAAATATCCAGGATGCACCGGGGCGGAGGGGGGGGAAGAGAATAAGAGCGATGACTGACAAAAAATCTGGACTTTCAACATCTTGTTCCGTAAAAATGTACAAATTTCCCAAGTCAGCTGCCTCCTTAAATAGGAGAAAGGTCTTGGGAAAAACCTGGACGGGTGGCAACCCCAGGTTTCATCGTTATCAAAAAACCTTCTACTAAGAACCCGGCTCTTCCAATGGCCTGGCTGTCGATCACAACGTCTGCTTCGCTGACACAAGACTCCATTGAGGTCGATGACGCCAGATTTCAGAGCAAGCAACCAAGGACCAGGAGATTCGAAAACTGTGAACTCACGGCCCACGTGGGGCGATGTCCACCTGTTCCAAGACCTTGGCAATCAATTAAGAGGGAAACATGTAGCCTGATCATTAGGTTCAGCTGCATGTCGTGATATCCGTCACCATTACGCCTTGCTGAGTGAATCTTGGTTTCACTATCCTGCGTTTTTCTGGGCAAGAAAAACAACCTGGCATTGATAGATGTGGCTGACCAGGAGCCAAAGATTTTTGCTGTCCCACCAAAGACCAGAGAATGAACAACTCTGTTATCAGCACGCTATGTTTCAGGGATCCTCGGCTGTTCAACAGCAAGACAGCGGTCTTGTTGTAGCATCTGAAGAGGATGCCCGAGCTGGTAGCAATAGTTTAAACTGAAGAATAGCTGCGCAGATGGGAACGACCTCCACGAAATATATGCTTATGCCTCTTTTCTTACATCGATCACTGTGCTTGGAGAGCTCCTATCTGGCAGTATGTGTTCAAAACATAAAGGTGCGTGCCTGTCTCTAGGAGCAGCTGTTCCCTGAAATGCTCCAGGGGGTTTCCTTGTGCCCACCAGCATAAGTCTCCGAGTACCCCCTTGAAATAGCAAAATAAATTTTATTAAAATATTTACGAAGTTCGGGCGTGCAGGCCCCGAGGCCCAGAAAAGTAGGCATTCACATCTGCAGTATTGCCCAAGGCACTACTTCCATTGACACTGCCATGTGATTTAATGTCAGCAGGATGTCCCTTGCTTTTCCCACTATGCCTGCTCGTAAGCTTGCTACCTCTGCACACGGATAACTTTCTTTGGGGTCATAAACGCCCTTGCTTGTTTAATTTCTAGCAGCTATATAGGTTGCAACTGGCAATTTGAACGGTTCAGAATGAGAATTTCTCTCTTTTCACCTCCAACGTGGGAAGCAA
This sequence comes from Mordacia mordax, assembly GCA_036362905.1. Lineage (NCBI taxonomy): Eukaryota > Metazoa > Chordata > Hyperoartia > Petromyzontiformes > Petromyzontidae > Mordacia > Mordacia mordax. Next base: position 4,235,515 of record JAZEWT010000030.1, on the reverse strand, counting down.
AGCATCGCTAAGGAGCGAGATGGAACAGTAGACACGGATATCCTGAAAGAACGGCTCTGGAGAGCAATTCTCACACATCGGGCCATAAAAACCGTTCAGATCGCATCTGCGGTTCAGAATGATGTCTATGATCGCTGCTCAGAGTGACTCCACAGAGCCTGCTCAGGCAACAGCAGACCATCTACACAAGAGTACATTTCAAAGACTCTCTTCTTGCAATCGGCCACCACAACAATGAAATGATTGGTCAATCCCTGGGAAATTCTGTCAGCATCAAAGAGAGAACCCAGAACTGCAAGTGTCTCCCTAGGATGTAAACTTTTAGGAACTTATAAAGTATCTGGACATTCAGCTGTTATACACTGATTTCAAATCAAAGATGCACCGGCACAACAGGAGATGGAGCAGCAGAAATCCAAGGCTTCTTCAGTTTAAGTCAGCCCTCTTTCAGGATGAGCAGTCATCCCAGGAGGATGGAAAACACTTCCAAGGAAAGGATGGAGATAAGGTTTGGTTTTCAAGAGACTCGACCGACCAATAAACCCATGCCCTCATCCTTCAGGAGCAAAGAGTTAGGGGAGGGGGGGGCTACATGTTGTGTGATCACCACCTGCAAGCTGTGAGCAGATGTTGCAGAGAAAATCCTGGGTCAGTCGGTCGGTTTTCACTCAAGCTGGAAGGAATCGTTGAGTTTGTGTAACTTTTCGAGGAATCGCTTTAGCAAACCACTTCCTGGCTGTGCTCTACAGTCCTATAACACCTGGCCACGGGATTCCACGAGTTTAAGGTTCAATGACATAGGATAATTTCAGATAGGCGCACCAAGTTCTCGAGCGTTTGTGGTCCCTCATGCCTGTATTCTCTGCTCTCAAGCAAGGTCTTGCAATGTAAAGCAGCAGATATTGTAAACACAGCTTCGCCACAACCAGCAGTGTTCAGCCAGACCTGAAGCACCAGCTCATCCCATGAGATTGGAATGATCTGATTTTAACTCGTCATCGATCTTGGCTCTTCAATATTGCAGTCAATCAGTTCATTTTAATTTCATCTGGATGGAACCCTTCAGCTATGTAGCAGTTTGTAACAGTTGTCCACTGGGGAGGGGGTAAACGAATTATGATATCTTACGGAGTACAATTAGCGTAGGCAACATGTCTTTGAACTGTGGGAGGAAAACGGAGTATCCAGCAAAAGCCCCACATGGACACGGGGAGAATGCCACACAGAAATGCACCCGAGCGGGGAATTGAACCCAAGCGTCTTTTCCTTGTGTGGCGGCAGCGCTACTCAGTGACCCACAGGGCGCGTGCGCACTCCTGGATGGTGGCATGAGCGATGCTTGCCAACCCTGGGCACTCCAGTAATGGCACCGCAGGCCGTCATTGGCCTGTGTTGGCTAGGCCCGTAGCGAGACCGAGTGCCACTGGACCGAAAGTTCTTGCGCTGCCGTTCTCTGCTCATCCCTGGCTGCTACAAGCGTGCAGCCTCTTCCTCAGAATCATCTTGCTCAGCGATTGCCTCTCTCTCCAGCTCCCGTCCGTAAGTTGCCGCACTGAGTGCAGCCGTTAGCATCGGTGCAGCGGCAATGCTCGTACAAGGGTTTCTGGGGTTGCAGGTCGCTCATTTGGTGAGCCGACCCGAGCTCTGCGCATCTTCATCGGTACGCAGTCAGGTCCTGATGAGGTGTAGACCGTGAGCAAGGATGGGGAGTCACATCTCTTCAGCCTACATGCTCCCTACACCACCCACTGCTTACAACGATGTTTAAAGAAAAGAAATACAACTCGCTTCGGGCTGTGCAAAGAAAATAATATCAATAGTCACATTTATCTTGCGTACGTAACGTAATAAAACATTAGAGTGGAGTAGAATTACCTAGAGGACCCCCTCGTGATAACGACATTAAGAATCGCTACCGCCTCACAGCCAGAATGTCACGGTTTGATTCTTGGCTCGAGTGCCTCCTCTCTCCGCGGTGTTGGCACATTCTCTCGGTGTCCGCGTGGATTTTCGGCAGGTACTACGGTTTCCTGCCATAGTCGAGAAACACGCTGCTACCCGGGTTAATTGTCCTGAATAAATTACCTCTGGCACTCTGAGATGTTGGAACTTGCTTACACTTCCCCGCTGGACAACTGTTAAAAAAGAGCCACATAGCTCAACGGTCACTTCCAGATCAAACAGAACAAAACGGTCTTGGTTTAAAAAGTCTTCTTGTAGGCAGAGCCCACACGATGTCTGAGCAGACACCCAAAAATACTAGAGCACTGAGGACATGTATGGCTTGGGGGGAGGGGTTACGTGGGAGGGGGCCTCCCATTACCACGAGCTGTCAATTATTAATTATTAAAAATTCGATTTCTGGGCGAGGGCACGGGATGCGGTTATATTATCTGCTTGAAGAGGAACATGTCGGCAGCCGCCGTATGAACACCACAAATCAAGGCAACGAACTTTACACGTAGATTCCCCTGCCTGATTCTGTATCATGAAACTAATCCTATCCCCGCGGGCTCTCCCAGTATTTTGTACCTTAGAGGTGGCAACCCTATGGGCAGCGTCTGGTTTCACCCAAGGGACACAGACGGTTCAGCTGTACCTTGTCGCTATGGCTACAGTGCTCCTCGTTAAGGGTCGTGCTACTGCACGTGTCTATGCCAGAGTCTTTGGTCTGGGGCTCGCACCAGTCGAGGCCATCGTCCAAGGACCTCCCACCCACGACATTCGCCGCCCGCCTGGGGCGCTCGGCCGCGGAGCCTGCGGCCATGGGCCCGAGGGCGCTAGTCTTTCTTTTCACTCTCACCGTTTCCCCTGAGCGGTGGTCACGCGCACACCGACACAAACAAAAACAAAAAAGGAGGGGGGTGGGGGGGGGTGGGAGGAAAAAAAGGTGGGCACAAAATGAAATTAAGTAAATAAACAATGAACAGACTTGCTTAAAATTGAATTAGTTGAACGAACAAACATTGCATGCAGTTTGTTGGTGAGGCCTGGGTCAAGTTTTGTGACAGCGTGGCTGCCGGCAGAGTTTTTTTTATCTCATATCCATGCCTGGTGTAGACAGAAGAATCGAACTTTAAATAGCGGACGTTACATTCACGCACTGGCAGGTGCCCGCAAGTTTTGCGTGGCTTTGTTTACGGAGCGGGTGGCATTGAACGCCAACGTATTGATGAAATAACAAACACGCTGCGTCCATTCGCTTGCCACAGTTAGCCAGGCCTGGCATAGGAATGAGACAAAATAACCGTGAAACTGCGACACCATCCCAGGAACTGAACCCAGACATTCACTGCTGCTGCATGCATTGCCCTGGATGGTTATGGAGAAGGACGGGGGGGTGAGGGCGGGGAGAGGAGCTGCTGGACTATGGATGGCGAGAGATGAAGTGGCCGGGGAATGTGACGTATCCTCCTTTCGCGGCTTTCCTGGGCTCACCGCAAATACTGGGGAGGCCTCGCTGCTATGCCATGACGCATGATCCAGCAAGAAATAATCCAAGTCTCCTGGGGGACGGGCCGCGGAACAGTGCATCAAATGGGCGCAACACAACACAGTCCGTAAGCTGCGGCGCAACCGCCCGAAAACTCCATGTGGCCGTGCGGTTGGGTTGACGTGTGACGTGTGGTTGTACACTTCTCCTCGTGGGGAGCGGTGGCGCAGCGGTTAGCGCCCTGCACTACAAACCCGGCTGTGACCCGAGTTCGAATCCCGCTCACGGCCAACACCGGTGACGATTTTTCTGAGCCGGTCCTGGTCTTCCCCTCGGTCGACTCAGCCTCAAATAAGTACCTAGTGTAATGTGTAAATATCGCCACCAGGGAGACAAAGGCGGCCGGGCGTCGTGCTGGTCGCCCACCCCCTCTTGTGCAGCGCCAATCGACCTTTCTAGGTGCTCGCTAACGGCACATGACCCTACAGTCTTAAAAGGCTATACGGGTGATCTTTATCTTCTGTACACTTCTCTCGACCGTTTGAGAGAGGGTGCCGTGCGTGTGAGTGCGGGTGTGTTGTGTGCGTCTCATAACTTCACAGAGCTCACGTTTGGTGGCCATGCCT
>JAZEWT010000030.1:4192961-4207560 GCA_036362905.1 Mordacia mordax | reverse complement strand
TTCATATGGCCGAGTCTCCATAAGACAACCGAGGTTACCTTCCCACACAAGGTAATGTTGATTTAATTACCTCTGCAGGCTCACGGGCTGTGTTCAGCATCACCCAGGACTAAAACGAGAGACATTTCTTCTACCAGAGCATTCATTAGCCCTTGGCAGGATGTTTGCTGTGTAAGCTGGTCGAGATGTGATTTAGTTGGGAGCACGTTGACTGATGTAGGTTTTCACCGCAGGATGCATGACGATTGCGTGTGAAAGCTGTTGTCGTTTTGATGGCCGTGTCGAGCGCTCCTCTGTGACTGAGTGCACCAAGTCTCAGAACGCCTGATGATGCCTCCAACACGGGAGGCGAAACATCGCGAAGGAGAGACGAGGAGCGCTCGACGCGGCCGCCCTGAAAGCACAGCTTTGGCGACAATCGTCATTATTACATTTCAGTCATCCCTTGCTTCGTGATGACCTGCCTGCTCACTAAGACTGCTTTAAAAACCAGGTCACCGACCCATACCGACCAGAGTGGAGATCCATCCAGAAATGGGATTGACAGAGGTGCTGTGCATCATCATTATTATAATCACTACTAATGATAATAACTTATATTACACAACCCATAATTTGCTGTGTCGTAACCCACACTGAAGCAACAATTGAAAACTATGGCAAAATATACCACAGATAATAATAATAATAATATAAATTATAACGCGCCATGCAAATTGCACGCCTGGTCATGTTTGAGAGATGGATACGGAGGCTTAGCAAGGAAACTGCAGAGAGAGAGGGGAAAAGTCAGCCACGTGGTCAGCCGGTGCCAACTCGCCAGACGCTGCTTCCTAAATATTATGATGTTGTCATTCAATTAATTCGTGGGTGTTTTGAGTTGTGGGAGGAAACCGGAGAACCCTAAGGAAACCCACGCTCAACGGAGAGAGAACCCACAACCCCCGCACAGTGAGGCGCCCAAGGCGGGCATCGAAACCTCCTTGGGCAAGAGCTTCTGTCTCTGAGCCGCAGACGTTACCACTGCACCACCATGAAAACCATTTCTCAGATCAAGTTCTCCACGAGCGGATGGCAATTTTCCACCGTGGCTTTGAATAGCGGCGGCATAAGTTTCGGAGCCGGTGGGGCCGAGGTCGCCAGCGTGGTTTACGGCGGTATAGTTGCGGTGAGATGGTGAAACGCTCGGCAGGGTGGCGGCAGTGCTGATAATGGGGTTTTGGGGAGCTGCTCTCCCCTAGATCGACTCAGCCGCAAATAAGCACCTGTGGCGGTGTGTAAACATCCGGACTATGGAAACAAAGGTGGCCGGGCGTGGTGCTGGCCACACACCCCCTCGTGCGCAGTGCTGGCCTTCACATGTACGACTCACTAAGAGCACTTGACCCAAGAGACCATTATAAATATATCGAGGGATCTTTGTCTTTGGTGGCATTTAGACGTTAACATCTCGATTTGAGATTCACACGTCGGGTTCTGTTCAAGTTAATCATAGTAATAATAACTGCACTTCTGGAGCGCTTTTCACCCGAAGGTCACAAAGCGCTGCACAAAACTGGCGACATAAGAACAGTAAATAAACAACAATAACGTTGTTTTGGGGGGGGGTTAATATAAATCTGAGCGGTGGAGAGAATGGCTTAATAGCGGATGCCAGACACATAGGGACGGGCTCGATTTGAAAGCCGGCACAGCTATCACCAAACAGCGGCTCGAGACCGCTATTTCCCAATCATCGGGGGCGCGAAAACCTACACCGCGGTCACTGCCGTCATTGTCCACGTGGGCGTCTCACCGTGTTTGTGTGATGATCGCGAACCGGGGCCTCCACGCTGGCTGGCCCCTCGCTGCTGCTGCTGCTGAGAGGGCCCCACGGCGAGGCCCTTGCCGGAGGAACCAGCCTGCGCCGCCGCCGCTGCCGCCGCAGCCGCAGCCGCCGCCGCCGCCGCGCGCCGCTCGTCGCGCAGGCGCACGGCGCGCACGTCCAGGTCCCCCGACGAGGCCGGGCGTTTCCTGGCGCACGGCGAGAAGGCGCAGAGGTGGATATAAGCAGGTGCGGTCCGGTGTACAGCGAGAGAGCAGCCGATGCTTTCCGTATTCTACAGACGGAGAGGGGTGTTGCGATATGACTGTACTGTCAAAATAATAATAACCACCTTGACCGCACGAATAGTGCTTGATCGATGCAAGCGCCACCTGCCATCACACTCTCACTCGCCCCACGCCACATGCCTTTTTATGCCTTCAATGGAGCAACGTTTAGCCACTGTTGGTCCAATGGTGCCAACTCGATGCCAACTCTTGGCCCAACCTTGGAATGTTTACCGGGCAACCACGATAGTCGGATGTGACGGCATCCAATCATTTGCCTGCAGGCAGGGCTGAAAGCAAGTTACATTTCCACATGGTGTTTTTAAATCACAAACCCCTTTCGCACCTGCATTGTTCTGAATGCTTTGGCCTCTTTCCTACCAGTACATTGCACCGGACCGTACCGGCCTGCTTACACCTATACCTGTGGGCCGTCCCCCTTTTTACACGGTTATAAGGTCCTTGCAGGACCTCCCTTACAGCTTCAATGCCACCACCACGATCTGGCTGCAGGTTTTTCTTCCCCTCGGTCACTGGCCTGGTCGCTCCAATGCCTCTCTACGTTGAGCTGCCGTCTTCCACCCTGCACCAAACGCCTCATCCGTCGTCGCAGCCTCCGCTCTCTGATCACATCTACGAACACTCTGCCTCTACATTCCATTCAGAACTTGCAAGTTGATTAGCCTACATCATTTATAAAAGTTAAATATTTCATACTAGTCACTGCAGATCGATTGCATAAATACATGTAAGGATTATTGATGCATTTCTCATGCATATTTTGTACGCTCGGCAGATTATTTTGGCAAAGCGCTTGACTCACTTTCATCTTCAATGCCTGGTTGCAGGGTTGAATGGACATTTTCATTCTCTATATCGTCAACACAAATAGGTACCACTTGGTGAAAAATTAACCGTGATTACACTATGAAGAGGACGGACCCTGTCATAGGATTATAGAATTTCAGGTACTTTGCTCAAGCGGTCATAAATAGAAGAAGCCCTTTTGTCATTGGCCTAAATTTGGCTTCTTGGCGCGAGTCAGGGTGGATAATGCTTGTAATGCTTTCTTTAGCATTTCATCTCTAGATTATGAACACGCGTGATCATAACACTTCTGTGGAAGTGTTAAAATGGCAGTGGCACGGCAGTACAGTATGACGGGGATGATAATTTTGGTTGGCGATGAATTTTGGGATGGAAATGTATCTATACAAGAGTGTACACTGTGTGGTGGATAATGTTCAACGGTTCACACCAATAGCAATTTATAACCCAAGTAGTATCAACTGACAGCCTTCGGCTTTGGTCGACGATGAGGAACTGCCCTGTGTTCATCTCTCTGCTATTATACCACCATGACCTCTCTTGGCTTTTTCTCACCTGCCTTTAAACTTCTCAAATTCCCCAACACAGCCAGACCAGCGCATCACTGGTCACTCTCACCTCATTGATTCGGGAGGGACCGCACGATGCTCAATTCTCACTACGCGATTGGTCAGCAAGGCATCCCCCCCTTACCCCTCCCCCCGCCGCCCTATGCCCCGTGGCCCTGGGGTTAGTGATGCTTTGCGGACGAGGTTTTTTTTTCCACCTTATATGAAATCAATGCCATTCGATGTTTGCTGACGTTCCATCCGTATAAGTAGGTTAGGCCACAAATTAACAATAGCCGGCGATCAATAACATTGTGCCTCTCGCAGAAAGCCACCCCCCATCCTTGCCACTGCTTTCATGGACCTGATACAAAATTCCGCAGTTCATTTACACCGATGCCTAAAATGAATAATCATCTTGTGCATCTGCCGTTGCGTATTATCACTTGAATCGCGAGCGCGTTACCGCGAGCAGTCGCGCATGGATCTCCCACTACGCGCTTCGTGTCGAGACAGCTCGGCCTACGCAACCTCGTGTTCGTCTGATGAAAAGTGATAAGTTTAAGGAAAACGCACATTTTGTTCTAGATCAGTCCATAACGCAATACACTGCAAAATACAGGGAGAGATTTGCAGTGCTTTGCGTCCTTTGGGTGAAGGGTGCTTTACAAATTTATATATTTGTAAATGGGTGCTACACCACTTGCCATGAGGTACATTGGAAAAACGTAATTAATCGTTTAAAAGTACTCTTCATGAAAAATTATGATATTTTCATAAGGAATCATGGAGTTAAACGTGCTCGAAACACGGATGGAATAGGGAACATGCACAGTTTGATGACAGCATTAAATATACTCAGAAAAATGAGCTGCCACGGAATATGTCATGACTACAAGGAAAGGAATGATGGCAAATGGTCAAGAATAATAACAGAGTGGCAGCAAAGAAAGAAAACCAGAGGCAAAAGTAAGCCGGTACGATCCGGTATGGCAGTGCCTTCCAAACTACAGGTCGCGACCTATACTGGGCTCGCCAAATATCAAGCCCTGGTTCGCCTCGCTGGTTCAAATATAAATGTATTATGATTTACTGTAATGAACGTTCTTACCAAAAGACGTTGTTGGGTCATGGACATTTCTTTTCAACTTTTAAAACCACTGCAACGTGGCACACTGGTAAAGAAAAGTGGTCAAAGCATTCAGCACGGTAGAGGTTGGAAGCGAGATTGCTATGCGAAAGCGCCGCTGGGAAACTGAAGGTACTTTCTCTCCCCAACATAACGCAGTCAAGACGACACCCACCAAGGAAACGGAGCAATGACGCCAGCTCATGTGCAGGTGCCGTGTGAACCGTTCTCATCTCATCTCATTAATCCTGTACAGGCTCGCGGTGAGCCGGAGCCTATCCCGGCAGACACAGGGCGCAAGGAAGGGATATACCCACGATGGGACCCCAGTCCATCCCGGGCACTGAGGGCAATTTAGTCTGCAAGCCAATTAACCTATGCAGCAGCATGTTTTTAGACTGTGGGAGGAAACCGGAGTGCCCGGTGAAAACCCACGCGGACACGGGGAAAACATGCAGACTCCACAGAGAAAGGCACCCGAGCCGAGATTCGAACCCGGGCCCTTCTTGTTGTGAGGCGACCGCGCTACCCACTGGGCCCCCATGCCGCCCCATGTGAACTGTTGCCAGGTGAATTGCCGCTAGGTGAATTGTCCCACCACCTCCTGCCAGCGAGGCTTCCACGTGGCCTCAAAGTGCACCTAGCCTGGCTCCAGTGGTGCAGTGGCATCACTGCCACGTAGCGGTGAGTGACGCCTGTTCTTATTGCATCATCAGGATCGTCAGAGGTGCTGGTGACTTGGGAAGATCTCTATCCAACAGTGGATTGACCATGGATGATGGTGATAATTACATTAGTGGGGTTACAAAGAGAAAAAAAAACACCACAATCAAGTGTGCATTGGGTGGTACTCGTCTGGGGTCATGAATGAGTGATGGGAAAATTCTCCAACAGCGAGCAGTGTATGGATAGAGTTCTCAAAAAGTGGCCCTCATTACATATAAACCACAGAGAGATTGTAGGTTTTGGTGTCAAGCTGCAAGGCAATTAACCTGGGCAGCAGCGTGTCTTTGTTTGGACTGAGAGAGGAAACCAAAGCACCCACGCAGACATGGGAAGAACAAGCAAACGCCACAAAGAAAGCCACCCAAGCCTGGACTCCAACCCGGGTGCGGTTTTCTTTTGTTGCCGTGAGGAAGCAGCGCTACTCACCGAGCCACCCTCGTAATCGGACAGCTTTTGTACCTGGGTAAATTTGCTGTTGGGGGCGGGTGGGAGGGGGGGGTGAGGGGTCGGCCGAGGGGAAAACTCAAATCGCTTCTCGAACTGCCATCGCTCTGCGGACCTCTCTCCGGGGGGCTCGCTGCGGGATCTCAGCGTCGCCTGCCTGTTGAGATCCTTCTGGGACAGGTTGGAGTCGTGGCGGCGGAGCTGCGACGATTCCTGCTGCTGCTGCTGCTGCTGTTGCTGCTGGTGGCCCGCGGGCGGTCCCGTCGCTCCCAGAGGGCTCTGCGACTGCGAGCGCTCCTGGAGGCGGAGGCGCTTTTCGCGGGGCGGGTCCGAGGGTCCCGCCCGCGGGACGCCGCCGGTGCCCGCGCTCTCCGGGGTGGTTCCTTGCTGCGGGCCGCCGCTGTAGAACCAGGCGCCCGACTTGATGAGGATCTCCTGCTGCTTGCGGCAGAGGTTGCAGACCCACATCACCTGGCGCAGGGAGCAGCGGTAGAGGGTGGAGGGGCGGTGGGGGGGGAGACACGGAATGAATTCCACGTTCCCATGCAGGGACTCCGTTTATTCGCGTGGTGCGCACTGTCGAGGTACAGTATTACAAAAGCGGTACTTAATATTATTGAACCTACCCCATTAGCATGATGAAGCGAGAGATAACGAAGTTATTGATTTTAGAGTTTACATTAATGCACTGTACAGTGTCATGTGATATTTATATACTGGTCACCTATTCCTTAGTGTATATCACTGAGAAGACTTTGAGCTGAGTGGTGATTAGGCACAAACCTGTGCTTCGACATTAGGCGATTAACTCAGCCCATAGCCTATCCGGAGTTTACAAAACGAATACCACTTTGGACAATTCACAGTGATTACCTTATAGATTGACTTGGCCTATCAAGCAACGTGGAAAGTCAGCCGCGGGCTGAGGCCCACAAGCACTGCCCCACGTGAACGTTATTGGAGACACACTTTGTAAATTGCTTTAATTAAAGATAGGATTGAGACGCTACTGGTGAAGGTCTCCTTGCAGGGTGCCAACAATGCCTTGGAAATGACCTGATCGGCTTTAACCTGACTGTCCATAGAAAGTTCAGCTTAGAGCTCATCACAAACCCATGGCTGTGGAAAAGAGCTTCAATCCTGCCTGGGAGTTGACCAAGTGCATGATCTCTTCAGGGCAGATACAAAGCAATCCCAACTTTTTGTGGAAGTCAACAGTGGTTGTGCTATGCCTATACTCAGCTCTGCCATAGGAACGTGAAATCGTCACCACTGGTAAACAGGAGCTGAGCAACGTGTCAACGCTCGTCTGAGCTGATGAGTGGAGACCCCTGGTTGATAACCAACTACCCATAGCTGGGTAGCGGTGCACCTTGTGCAATCACTGGGGAAACTCCGACTGCAGACCATCGACTCAGTGCATTCGTATCCACTGGCTCAGAGCCCTGACAAAGGCGTCACTAACCTTGCCGTACACACAATCACCTCTCATAGCCATTTCCACGTGTTCCATTTGAGTAGAGCAAATGGACCGCATCCGCCTGTATTGCTTTGCATGCTTTTGTCATTATCACATTTCTTCAAGGCTAAAATTAGATTTGATTATGATGCTTTAAATCATGACGGAGTTTCTTTGGCGAGGATGACTTCATGGGTTTTATGGATAAGTTTCTCGTGGGCATGAGGAAGTGGTTACATCTGCTAACCGCAGTGAAATCTAGCTATTTTTAAACTTAAGATGAGCATTAATATTTAGCGAGTTACACTTGAAAAGCCGCATTGGGTTATGGAGACGGCTCATTTACAAATGCACACCAAGATGACACGCGCGTACAAATGCTGTAAACAAAGGAATAAAATCAGCGTTGAAATACTCTTCTGAATGTACTGCAAAGCAGTGCTGTGCACGTACGAATAATCTTCACACGTGCTCCGATTCACATTCGAGCTGCTCGCCCAGGTTTGGCGCAGGTACCTGATAATGCCTATTGCGATTATCAGCAAAACGTTGCATTTAATTATAAAATACTATGGGTTCGCTCTCCCACACACCGGTGTGCTGAGATAGTGAAGGCGTTGGCACGTTCTGTTCACGTGACAAAGCTTACTAATTTGCCGCGTCGGGTGGTGGAGGGTCAAACGACACTATTTTTTTTTAAATGTGACCTGACCCAGAAAAATGGATTTCATTTCGTACATCGCTGTTCTGATTCTACTGCCTGATAACGGACTCCGCACGCCACGTGGATCGTGTGACCATACCTCACCACGCTCGTCAACATGCATTGTTGAAAGTGAGCAGCAAGGGTATTGGAAGGTGGCGTGACGCGCAGGGCGATATATTTTGTTGCACTGACGTCTGCTGAAACCACAGCGCCACAGCAGCCTGTAGTACCTGCTGCTGTGTGCGTGGCAATTGTTCATGATGCTCTCCCCAGCCTCAACCCTGCTTAGCTTTTTTTTGTGAGACATTACGGGCGATTTGGCCATGGCCCTTTCATTAGCACCTGCAGCAACTTGAGCCATCTCATTCAACGTTCGACAAGCCTTGATTTAAACCATTCATCCAATGCTCATGAAGCCCAATTGAAGTCACGTGGCAGGGCTTTCGACAATCCTTTCATCTCGAACTTGTGCGTCTATTAACCTGAAGGCTGGAGGTCTGGAGACTGAGATTAAAACTTTGCTCAGCTAATTGAGAGCAAGCAAATACAAACATCGAAAAGGGAGTTGTTTTTGGTCTGTTTGTTCTCACATTCACAGGGTTCGTTTGTCTCGATTTGCCGCACATTATTTGGTGGCGAAAACTAAAAGATGCATGCGCGGCTCGTTACAAATAAAAAGGAATCTAATCGCTTAAAGCGTGTGCAGCAACAACTGGGTAATGCGTGCAATTTATTAAACGTTTATGAGCCTCAGTTTCTAAACGTGCTTTCCCACACACATGTTGAAAAATTAATGTTTCTGTTCACTCTATGGTTATGGCTGGAGTTTCTCATCGACGCACACATTTATTCCTGCCAAATCGTTGTTACCTTGTGATTTAATGTCATCTTTCCGTTGATCATTTGGACAGGTCCTTATTGCCCAGGAACCCCGCATACAGAGCTTGCAAGCTTACTGGGTATTTTCCGCAGCAATAATAAAAACGTCTGTCCTGACTCACATCCGCCTCCCGCGCCTCTGGCTTTTGACGCAAACGCCAAACCGCTAAGAATCTGGCTCGACTCGGTTTCTCTTTACAGGTTGCTCAGGATCCCCCTCTTAGTCTCCACATCGGTGTGTGGACACCGTGCCTATGTGGACTGACGCAATGCCTCATTGCAGCGATTGACCGGTACACTCAGCGAGTGATTGTCTCTTAACTCGCAATGCTTCGGGCGTTAAACGATTTGAAATCACGACTGCCGGAGACTCCGCACGCGATTCGCTGGTAAAGGAGATCAAAGGGACCCCCCCCCCATCCCGTCCCTGATTATGTATCAAATTATGATAATGAGGAGGCGTGACAGTAACAATAATACACTCAACAGCAACAGACTTTAATTTTTGTAGTGTGCATCTTAATCAGAAGACTGTCGATTGATATTCTTCAGCAAATACGGCATAATTTGGCCACTCCACCATGTGACACCCCACCTGACAGCAGTGGGCACCATGCAGGATGGCATAGCCTCAAATAACTAGGAGCATCTGCAAATTAAATATCAGATCTAATGTTTCTTTTGTTTTTAAAGCTGACGCGGTTAAGCAGTACATTTCGGACTTTGTTGTGTCGCAGACGCGCCGCATCTAAAGCTTGCAAGCTCGCTGGATGCTTCCAAAAGATGCTCTTTCCGGATCGCGCGCGTCGAGCGCTGTTTCAACTGAACACTTGCGTGAATACAGGGCTATAACCAGATGTTATTGAGGACTGCACTTAAATGTTACTTGCTTGCGCCGAATAAGATCAACGATCTCTAAGCAAACAGCTGTGACATCAGGTCGTGTCACATTTGTGATGACTGGAGGTTTCCTGAAAAAAAGATACCTATCAGAGTGAGAAATACCATTCCACTTGAGTTAATGACGTTAACAATAAATCAGACACAGACATAAATGCCAAGCCCATTATCACAAGGATCGCTAATGAATGTGTTTAAACAACCAGAAGCCAGCCACAGTGCAGTAAAAAGCAACACTTGTACATAGCGGAACGATCAATGATTTACACTGCGCACTCTGCATTTCCAGTTTGTTTAATATATGGATATTATAAATTATTAGCTGGGACGTGTGTATAGATATTTACAGGAAGCATTGAAAGTTTAAAAATGAAGACATTTGCTTCGGGATCGTTAATCTCATTCAGTGCAAGGAAGTTACATTCAAGAATGGTCCTTGATCATTTCCATCGCCCTCTTGTATCAAGTCTAATAATTATAGTTTGTAAATGGTGTGATTGCAATGGAAAATAAGATCAATGGCTGTCATTTTCATACTCTTCGCACAGTCCTGTGATATGCTTTCTTATGCAATGAATGTTAAGTTACTATTATTGTCAGGTTGTTTGATGCTATAAGATGTAAATAATATTCACGGGAAAGATTTATGTTATGATGAGCACAAATGTAAAAGTTAGAGCAGTTATAAATGTAAGCCTTCTGTAGTCATCACTCCCAACTCGTTAGTGTCGCAATAGATTTCTTGTCGTCAAAACTTATTTCACCATTTCAAATCAATCAAAGTAATGTTCATTTGTAACAAAGGGAATCCCATGTAGCCAGTTACCCAGCTAGTTTTTCTGGCAATGGTCCTCAGCCACGAACTGTTGGGATGGAAGGAGCCCAGCCAGTCAGCAAACTCCAGGAGTAATTCTTTTTTTTAATAGCAATAAGATATACTTAGAAAATAATTCCTCTGTGTTGGAACAAAAATCATGCTAAACATTAATGAAGGCTAATGCTTGAGTGTGAGCTTGACTCTTGTAATGCAATGTTTGCCTCTCGACGTTCATTACGTGTTTTTTTAAAGCGCTAATGAAACACCACGACTCTCAGAGGTGCTCACTCAATGCACAGAAGGCGCCGACGTTTAACCCCAGAGAAGGATATCCAGCTGCCTCTGTTAGTTGCATCCCTTTTAAACTCTCGTCTCTCAGAATGAGCAGTAAACGAGAGCAGACCACAGCACATTGAATGATAACATACCAGGACACTCCGAAGATGAAGACACTGCTTCCAAGTACACCGATTTATTTCTAGCCACTGTCCAATTAAATTAAATAAGCCATTAGCCAATGAAACATCAGCCAATGAATTGAAAGAATATATAAATACACACGTGTGAATGACTGGACTAATACTGCGATAACGTCATTTAATAACGAAATTAAGCAACACTTCTTTTAAGCCAAAAAAAAGGGGCCAGGATTTTTTGGCATTTAAGTAATCAGGCATTCGGAGGATACGTGTTTCTCCCCCAGTGTAAATCATTGGCCCCCAGACATGGACAACATGAAGAGAGCAGCGACGTTCGAGAGAGTAGGAATTAAAGAGACAATGCCAACCACTTTATCCTCCTGTGTCCAAGCAGCAAGCGTCCAAGCAAAGCAGGAGGAAAGAGGAGGGGGGAGGAAGGGAGGAAGGAACACAGAGCGCCACGAGTGAAGTACAGGTCAGCCGCAAACATCACAACAATGCACTCCCAAGGCCACAGCGAGAATACTTTGCTCTGGTTGGTGACTGAGTACAGCTGGGGCCTTGCTTCAAGCCAGCAGTGTTTTGAGGAATTTGCGGCGAGAGTGTGAAAATATTGCCCGACACAGCGTTGGTTTCAGGTGAAATTTACATTACACTTTTACACCTGAATGCAATTTAAGTACACTTTTACAGCTAAATGCACTGACATGGTGTTGGCCAAAAAACCGCAATTTAAATAAATTAACGAAAATATAAAGGAATTTTATCGTTTTATTATTGAATTCGTGTAAAAAGTATATGTATACAAAGCCGCTGGAGCAGAAAATACGGAGCGACATTATGACCTGGTTATTATTTAATTATCGAATGTCGTTTACAGATACCTGGGATGGCTGCACAGTCACAAGCCCTCTTTGTTTGTACGGTTGAGATTTTGGTTTTGTTTGGTAATTTACAGGGAGGCAAGACACGTGGAGAACACGCACATAGTCGAGTCGATCCCATTGAAACTCAGCGAAGGGATAGCGGCGCAACCCACACAACACGTTCATTGTTCATGTTACTGGGTTAATACACAAGCACAATCCGTGTGTCCGTAGAATATTAGAGGTACAAACAAATATAAGCACAACTCCTTCTACGGACGCAAATGAAAAATACGTTTTCTCATCAGCCCGTCGGCTTTCAAGACCATGATTTTAGAGCAGAGGGTTCGTTCAAGCAAAGGAGCTTTGGATCCATTTCGAGCTGTGGTGTCTCATCAGCAGTCACACTTGCAAACAAACGCTACCGCAGCACCATAAAGAAAAGATCAGATTTATCAGATTGTTATTATGCAATCGTTCCAGAAGTACATTGTCACTTGGCTATTTTATTTAAGCACGTGGTTTTGGATTTTTACGACTAATTTCCTTAATGCTGATACTTAAACCGGAGTACACAGATGCACAACGTAACATGTGCCAATTCCCCCCCCCCCATCGAGCAGTGGACCTATAATGATGGATCAGCACGCAATTCCACAACAATGACATGCTCAAGCAAACTGCCATGGAGTGCACTCTGATGGAGACATAAAAAAGAAATCACTCAATCTCACCATGCTTATTTAGCATGTTTAATTGCTCAGCGCTGGAGCATTAAGGGGGTGATTTAGCAAATACCAAAGGGGCTTTCGGTCACACTAACTGAGACGTGATTTGGTGGAATATATATTATTTAAGTGCGTAAAGAAGTGCCATAAGGAATTACTATGTGCATCTATTCGTAAATGCTTACGTTAGCTGGACAGCCTGTTTGTTATAATGAATTACTACCTGCTAAAGTTTCGAGCACAATTTGCACTTTAAAGTTCCCCGTTAACGTAATTGGGAATAGAACATGCTGGCTTCGTAGGCCTAAATGCGAAAGCAGACAATTTCGTACAATTATATAATTCAAGTGAAGTATAATCACGCCTCTGTGATTGTAGTTAGTAAAACGTCTGATGTGTCTCAACCAACCTGCTCCTACTTCTAATTTTAAAGACACGATTGATAGGTTAGCTTCATTATTTCCCTATTGGACTGTAAAGATGCACTTTGAGGCTTCAGAGAATGCCATTCTTTGTTGTTTTAACGCATGCACGCCAGCGGTAACCTCTCAAAGGTGCTCATAGAACGAAATATGACGCTAATTTACAAACCAATGCAGTCGCTATACTTGAGGTTTTTTTTTATATTTAGCTTACATAAGAGATCGTAGCTATGAGTACTTTTGCCAGTGTACATTTGTAAAGAGTAGAAAAGGTTTTTACCATTTCTGGCAATCATACAGGTGTTAAGATCTTAAAACACCAAATAGACACCTTTCACAAAGTGTCTAGTTTGCAAAAGCCACACATACTTGTGGCGATGAATACGTTATCAAAGCTTCCTGTTTGCATATTTCGCCACAAGTATGTGTGGCTTTTGCAAACTATGAACTTGGCATAGCTTTCATTAGGTGCAGACAGACCACACATACTGTAGGTTCGTTGAACACGCGCGTTCACAGACAAATGGCTTCTCCGTCTCACATGCTTGTAATCTCCCTCGCAAATCATGTCTCCATGGTGTGTTTCCCTCTCTCTCTCCCGCAATCACTAAGCGATAAGCCAGGGGTGAAAGTAACTTACATGTCTTACTGGTCGGGTCATAAGCAGCCCTCCTTCCCACCATGTACTCTACTAAATGATTTAGCCACTTTCTTACCGGCTTACTTTCAACTCTGGCCATATTCCACAGTCCCACACATGTCCATTTTTTTTGTGCACAATAATGGGGCGGCTAAAAATTGTCTAAAGGTATGGCACAAAAATGAATCCAATATGAAAACATATACCGGACTCAGGACCCCTTAAACAGGTGGCAGCAAAACCTCACGCAGCAACACAGTGAGTTGCATTTTTTAATCTCATCTCATTCTCTGAAACCGCTTAATCCTATATAGGGTCACGGTGAGCCGGAGCCTATCCCGGAAACACAGGGCGTAAGGCAGGAATACACCTGACGACGGGACGCCAGTCCATCGCCGGGCATTACGGGACAATTTTAGTCTGCGAGCCAATCAACCTAACCAGGAGCATGCTTTTGGACTGTGGGAGGAAACCGGAGTACCCGGCGAAAACCCACGCGGACACGGGGAGAGAACATGCAAACTCCACACAGAAAGGCACCCGAGCCGAGAGATTCGAACCCGGGACCTTCTTGCTGTGAGGCGTCAGCGCTAACCACTGGGCCACCGCGCCGCCCATTTTTTTATAATTGAAATAAGATTGTATTGTACAATTCATAATGCCCATAATGCTCATTCAATGTCGAAGTTATTCACTGGAAGACGGAATGACTCAGAAGCATTAAAAAAACCCACAGAGAGGTGGGGGAAGGCAGCGATGCTGTTAGCCGGTGCCAACTTAGCGCATGCCTGCATCCTATATTACAATGTTATCGACCGGCCAATGGAGGTAACCAAGGAACCTGAAGAATAAACATTCCGAACAGGGGGAGAGAATACACAAACTACGCGAAGAAAAGCTCTCGAGGTGGGAATAAAACTGTTGACACTCGCTCACCTACACATGCCCCCTCAGCCACCCCGCTCCCTTGAGAACCCGCTCACCGACACATGCCCCC
>JAZEWT010000030.1:4130570-4153361 GCA_036362905.1 Mordacia mordax | reverse complement strand
GGCCCCAACTTTGATCCTGTTGACCGAGTTTGGAGCTGTACCCGTGTCGTGTGTGGGGAGTTTCCGTCCAATACAATTCCGCTATCTTGTATCGCCACTGCATTAGGGCCTCTTCACGCATTGCTAACTCCCACACCCACACTTATGACTAATTCACACTAATAAAACGTACAATGCAGCATTCTATACAATCAGCATTTCACACTGTATTGCTTTTAATGCACCCGTGTGTTTAGATACCCCATTAATCCCATAAACGCGCGGAACTGTCCAACATTAGCATTAACAGTTGCTACAGTAATGTCAGTCTGGCCACTTGTGGTAATGTGAGCGGTACAACTTCTTGCTCAGATTTGATTTTTGTAAAATTATTTATTTAAATCAGATGATTGTGCAGTGTCACATCCACCCTTTCATTGTTTCTCGCTCACGTCTAATTTGTATTAGTCGACTAAATGTAATATCATTTATTAGGGTTGTCGAGCACTTTGCAAGAATTGTAAAAAATTCAGCGCACGTATTACATATATTCATTATCAGTACCCGCTTAGATCTCTGGATGGTCGTGGTGAAGCTGGAGCCTATCCCGGCAGTCACAGGACGCAACGTAGGCCCAAGAATAAGTAGATCCCTAAACGGCTGTAGAGCAGGATCTTTATGCAGCTAGAGTGTGTGTATCCCCCTCGTATGTATGGGTTTTCTCTGGGGAGTCTCAATTTCCTCCCACACACGAAGCATACAGTACTCAAAAATAAATCAATCATGCCCCTTTCATGAAGCAGGGTCCTCTTGAAAATGGGTCTTGGTTCTTTCCTGGTTTTAACAACGAGCTACTCTATTACTGCTATGTGTGAGTCAACGAATGCACATTTTTCAATTGACAGTGGTTTATAAACCGGTATGAATTTGTTTTTAATTTAAAATGCACAACAGGGCGATTGGGTTATCCATTGACCATCATCAATACCCGCTTAATCCTGTACAGTGCTGCCTGCATTTCGTGTTGTGTTCAAAAAGCCAAGTCGAAAAATGCTAATAACCATAGCATGCACTTTTTGCGAAATAGATTTATCTCATCTCATTGTCAGAAACCGCTTAGTCCTCTACAGGGTCGCGGTGAGCCGGAGCCTATCCCGGTAGACACAGGGCGCAAGGCAGGGATATACCCACGATGGGACGCCAGGCCACACCGGGCACTGCAGGCAATTTAGTCTACAAGCCAATTAACCTATGCAGCAGCATGTTTTTTGGACTGTGGGAGGAAACCGGAGTGCCCGGCGAAAACCCACGTGGACACGGGGAGAGAACATGCAAACTCCACACAGAAAGGCACCCGAGTCGAGACTCGAACCCGGGTCCTTGTTGCTGTGAGACGACAGCGCTACCCACTGGGCCACCGCGCCGCCCGAAATAGATTTATGTTTGAATGTTTTTTTTACATTTGTATGACGACTGGAACGACTGCTCCCGAATGTTAATAGAAATGTAATGTTTAACCAACTATGGCAAAGGAATCGTTTCATAACGCGGCATCACTCGAGATTTGAATCGGTGGCCCGGTCTGAATCGCGCAAACGATGAATCTCGTACAGCGTGCATCTGAACGCGATCGGAACCGTTTTTGTTGGAGACTCAAATGTGGCAGGAAGAAGACAGGATATATTATTCATCTCTCTCTCTCGTATGCACCGCTCACTCAACACTTCTCAGGTTTAAGGACACCGCACTGCATTACTCATGTGTCCCCTCCGCTAACTCAAACTCAGCGCTCAACCCCTTGCCTCTTTGCCGATACAAATGACTGCATGTTGACAAAAGAGTGAAAAGAATACTTGCCTTGCAACGTTACTCTCTTGCATGAAACTGCAGCACTTTCTCTAATTTATGAAAGAAATGAATCTATCAGAGTCGGAACGTGCGTCCAAGATGAAACCATCACAAACAATGCCCGCACAAGCAAAAGTTTGCTCACGAACAATACGCATTCAGCTACCGTACTAGTGGTCTGGTCAAGTCTGAGCGCATTGTATTTGTGCGTGCAATGGCAGTGATCACGCAACATGTGTTTGATTGACAAGGGGAGGTCGGGCCTTTGCTTGTCAGCACAATGTGCGTGTTGTTTTTGCCACCGTGGCACAATACACTGCGTGTTTTTTATATTTTCTATATTGAACAATAACAATAATAATTGCATTTCTAGAGCGCTTTTCACCCGAGGGTCACAAAGCGTTGCGCAGAGCTGCTAAGAGAACGGCACGTCAACACGAGCTGACGTGTAGGGTTATGTCCAGGATGGGACGGACATCCCATCCGGGGCATAACCCTGCATTTCGCACTGTGTCTGCGGGGATAGGCTCCAGCTCACAGCAACCCTCGACAGGATTAAGCGGGTGCAGAATATGAACGTGTGCATCATCACGATTAACATAAAGCGCTCTAGAAATGCAAATATTCATTCATTAACATAAATCTGATGGAGGCAGTACTTGCGCTGTGGTGTGCATTGGCCTGGTCGCAAGCAGGATTAGCAGCAGCAGCAGGATGTAGGAGCTCCCCTGCACACAAACCCCCCTTTCTCCTCCCAGCCACACAACAGCGCCCGGCGGACCCAACCATCAGGCACGGGGCGCTTAGCACAGAGCCATCCTCGGCAGCACGCATCCGCCACAGCATCAACGCCACAGCATCAACGCCACGTTGGGTTCTCCGCCCAATTTAATGGGAACCCCGGCGCTGCTCACAACAAACGAACGCTACAATGACGGTAAAGGGGAAACGCGTTAATTGCGCGTTCGTTAATGCGTTCCGAAGCGAAGGCCATCCAAACGCTTCCGCGGATTTCGCCCAACTCCTCGCGTGGCGCAGAGGGCCCCCCCCCCTCCTGCTGACAATCAGCTGACGCTAATCACACGGTCGAGGAGAGGGGATTGCCATGCCGACCGCCTCCGGAACGAGCACCGCCGCGGTCGTAATCGCAAAACAAGCGACTCGCAAGTGCCAGCCAGGCAGATGCCTCGCCCTCTCAAGCGCTGGAGAAGGATACGAGAATCAATGCGCAGCGGACTGGCGGCCGTCCGCAACAGAGAGACACAAAACCACGTCTTCTCGCACACGACGTGGGCGCTCCACACCCGCCGCTCTCAATCGGTGGGTCGCGACCCATCAGTGGGCAGCGAGCGCCACCTGGTGGTCCGGGGAGACCAGACACGCGTGGGCCTTCAGCTGCTAACGGCTGAGAGCCTCTGCTCCGCACGCGCGCAGGGGTAGGAGTCGAACCGTGCCATCGGAAGGAGCCAGCATACGGAGCGCAGTATGTGCAGAGAAATACTAATTCCTCTAGTCGTTCAAATATTCACTCTCGCAGAGCAATAGCTTATCCCAACAGACACAAGGAAAGGCTATACCTATGTAGGGACGCCAGTACGTTGCAGGGCACGGGGCTCAATTTAGTCAGCATGTCAATTCACCTAGCCAGCATGTCATTAAGCTATGGGAAGAAAGCGGAGTACCTGACAAAAACCCATGCAGGCACAAGTAGAACATGCCGTAACCGTCTTAACGTGAAAAATATACTTTCTTTGAGAATCACATTGATATCAAAAGTTGAAGACCATTCGTGGCTAAAATGTTTTAAGTCAACTTGTATTAAGTGATTCATGTGAAGAAGGTATCTGGCCCAACACATTTCAAAAGGGAACTGCCCTCACGAGCTGTTCTTCCGGGATAGTCCTGGCAAGCGTTCCTCCACTCGCTTTTGTGTCTTCTCACTTCCTACGTCGGGTGCTTCATTGGGCTAATGACTATACCTCCCAAGTGCGTATAATAGAATCCATAATTGTATAAAACATGCGGAATGTTAAAGACACACTGTTATAAACAACTGGGCTTGGGCAGGGCACAATACTAGAAGGAACGATGGCCTAGAATCTAGACTCCCACCAAAATCATTAAGAACGCTGGGCGAACAGAATGAAATGGCATGAACGTCCCAAATAAAGATCCCATTCGAAACCAAAATATTGCACCTCCCGAATCTGACATGCATCGAAGACAATCGAGTGCCAATCAAGAATTTCAGAACATCAACCGGCCGCCGTGCACATCTCCTCCACTGAACGGGAAATTTAAGACCAAGCCACGTGCGACCGTGGCTCTACGACCCAAACAATGGGCCCCATCGTAAACCAATACGATTTGCGCCCCTACAACAGAGAAGTAATGGAACCGCATAGACTCTCCCCTGAAGCCCTCTAATAGCTCGAGGACCCTGACATTAAGATCAAGTTCCTGAACATATTTTCTCCCGTGCAAGAAGATGTACAGAGTGACAGCCAATAATGCAAACACTATGATGATAATCATATGTTTTGCATTTCCAGCGCGTTTTGTTCACCCGAGGGCCACAAAGCGCTGCATAGAGCTGTAAACAGAACGGCAAGTCAACAAGAGTACATAATGGGACGTATCCCTTGCGAATGGAGCGATGAAATCATCTAATTTGCAGCTGTCCGAATATAGAAATGCATTACCGCAGTATTGTCAGGGATGGTGGCGAATTGGGAACACTTCAATACAGCAATGGCTGATGATGTGTTCTTGTTTTCGCTGGCATGTTTATATTAAAGAGATATATTCGGAATAAACTGTACAGAACAAATTATACCGCTCATTCACAGCAGCCAGATACAAATCCAGTCTCCTACTTATCTTGCACCGCAGCAGCCAGTCTCTACTGCTGGATAAAGGCCTTCTCATGCTAATGTTGCCATATATGATTACCATAATCACTGCTATTGCCATCACCACGGAACCTTAATCTAATGCTAGTGTGTTGTTCTCTTTTAATTCATGCTTCCTAACTACGGTTGGAGAGCGTGAACGCATGAGCTCTGGTCGTCTGTATGTACACAAGGCGTCACTGTACATGCTAAAGATAATCCAATAAAAAAATAAAATTTACTATAAAGTGGTGTTGCTATGAGCGACTTACCCTAAAGACAACTAGGCAAATTTATCAAAGGGTCCTCCAAGCCTCAGTGATAAACGCTAATATTAACGGTAATTATAAGTCCTTGTTTCCCCATGGCAAAGACGTATTACACTTGATATCTGATAACTACTACCTCCTATACCTCCTAGCTTCCCCCAATTCTCTTTGTCCTCTTCCCTGTGTCCTGGCATGGCCCCCACTCTAAGCCGTGCTATGTGGGACCCCTTAACCGTAGTCCCTATTATGACGCGTGAAATCATTTCACAACGTCACGCACAGACATTGTGAGATGATGATCTCCGATTTGGTCATAAACGAACGTCATCGTCGGCCATTATCACTTACCCGGCTGGATGAAAACCTCCCTAGATGCCCTCGTTTCAGTCAGCCTCGACGTGTGCTGCCAAGACCCATTCACTGTCTTGTTAACGTTATGTCTCGTCTCATCTCATTGTCAGAAACCGCTTAGTCCTGTACAGGGTCGCGGTGAGCCGGAGCCTATTCCGGCAGACAAAGGGCGCAAGGCAGGGATATACCCACGATAGGACGCCAGTCCATCCCGGGCACTGCGGGCAATTTAGTCTGCAACGTTATGTGTTTAATAAAAATAATGATTTCGATTGTAAAAAAAAACGCTTTATCCCAGGACTCCATGTGCTGGTCATGAGTTAAAACAATGGATACCCCATCGCCACGAGGAGGCATGCGCGTTGGAAGCCGCTGCAGAATCCATGCGCGTGCACGATTTTTCATCCTTGTTCTCGTCCAAGCGCGGCCACTTAGTTCAGCACTCACAGCGAGCCGTGTCATTTGGTTCGTGGATAATATTTTCGCAAAGGCCTCGGGCGTCCATCAACCGCCAGGACCTCACCAGAGCAAGCGCAAAATGTGAGCATGAGCGGTGTTTTAGAAATGGTGCGCGGAAAATCGTATCGGATGGTGCCAAATGGCCAGTTTGCTTTTCCGTGACTGATATAATGACCATGTGCGTTAATGGTCACTGTTCTGGCCACATTTAGATATCAAAATCAGCTCAAGCCTCACCGACATCACGTGACTTCTGTGTTGCCACCACAGGTGCGAATCCCTCGTCTGCTCTCCCCTCCACGGCCACCCCCTTTGACAACAGACCTCGATCCTCTGTGCAAACTCCTTCATCTTCGCTCCACGTGGACACGGTTTCGACGTCGACCCCGAGTGGGGGTTTTCACGGCTGTGGTCGCCGAGGTGACCGACTACTGCACGGTTTGCCAGGCCGCGTGCACACTGTCGAGACCATGATGCTGCCTTGTCCTCTTCCTCCTCCCCGTCCTCATCCTTTTCGTTCAGTTAGCCAGTATTTTATTTACGCTGCGAGGAACGAGCCACTGATGTTGCTCTTTAACAGCTGTCCAATGGGCAGGGGTAAGCAAGTTCGGCCAGCTGAGTCCCTGGACATGTTCAAATCCCGTCTCAAGACTCACTTGTTCCATAAGACCTTGAAGTCCTCTGGCTGGCGCTGTTGATGCTGCTCACTGTTGTGTGCTTGGATGATGGCTCGCTGTTGACCTGCACCTGCGAACACTTATTTCAACCTTTATTTGTTTAATAATTCTTGTATTTGTTATTTTATGGACTTCATTGAATTAGTTATTTTTTTTTACTTTCATTGATCTAGTCTTTAATTGATCCATCCAGTGAGTGACATGCTGTTCTCGCCACAAGTATGTGCAGCGCTTTGTGACCCTCGGGTGAAAAGCGCCCTAGAAATGTAAATATTTAATATTATTCTGTTGTTGTTGGAATGCCGTTCTCTCCACAGCTCTATGCAGTGCTTTGTGACCCTCGGGTGAAAAGCACTCTCGCAGTGCAACTTGTGTTATAATTACAAGTTACAACATCTCTGCGCGCGAGGGGGAATTTAGTCAAGAAAACTTAACCTAGGCAGCATGTCTTTGGACTGTGGGAGGAAAACGGAGTACCCAGCAATAACCCGTGCGGACACGGAGAGAACATGCAAACTCCACACAGAAAATCGGCACGGGCACTGAGACTCGAACCCGGGGCATTCCAGTTGTGAGGCGTCAGCGCTGCTCACTGCGCCATCGTGCCACACATCCTCATCTCTGACGACCATTTGTTCCTGTTTTTCCCATTCTTATCAAACCACTTCATCTGTTCCAATGAACCCCGGCGCTGCAGTCACCTGCAGTCCAGCACTCCCGCTCGAGTCTCTCTTGCCGAACACTTCTGGGGGGAGTTTCCAGACAAAAAGCCATAGGCAAACCCTCCAACTAAAAGAGGTTGGCGTCAGGAAAAGCATCCGGATGTAAAATTCTGCTCCAACACCCCCACCATTGGGGGGCAACCGGCTAATCTGGGTCAATGTGGACGCAACACGTTAAATAACATCAACTCTGACTCAGTTGTCAATAGTGTGTCTTTACAAAGTAGTCTGATATTTAGTCAAAATTGTGTTCACGTTCTATGTTGTTTGCCATGAATGCTTATCTAACAAATGCATTCACGCAAACACATGCTATTTAAGTTCAAGATTAAAATACGCCAGCTGAGGGCGAATTGGAACAGTATGATATATATAACGATTACGTTCGTACAAAAGCTGAAAAACAAACTAAACTTAATGGAATGATTCACGCTTAAGATAACCTGAAAGAGAACAAATACCAAGATTAGACCAAAAATAAATCGAGCTATTGAGAAACAGAAAAAATAGCCACGATGACCTGAGCACCTGAGCACCTGGGCACCTGAGCAGGATGTGTCGGGGCAAGAGATGTTGATCGATGGGATACAAAAAAAAACAGCCATAGAATGAAGCCAGGATGGAAAACGTAAGCAGAGTGGAGATGCGGCAGTGAAATAAAAGTACATGAACGCTGAAATGTGGTTTCCAGCTGCGTTCACTTGCAACACAGACGCTGTTGTTCTTGGCGGTTTAAATGAGCTGGCTAACCCTGGTTGACTTGTCACCACCCAACTCCCAATGATGAAGGTATTGTAGCAGAGAACGTTATGGACGGATGCCCTTCCTGACACCAACCACCTTTAGTCGGAGGGTCTTCAGATCACTGTTCGTCTGCAACCTTCCGCCAGACCTGTTCACCAAGGGAGACCCCAGCAGGGGTGCTGGACTCCAGACCTGTTCAGATCTGTGCTGGACTCTGGGTGACAAAGTTCTGGTGTCCATTGAAACACATAAACCCCTCGTGCTGCAAGACAATTGCAATCCATGGGAAACAGTAAGAAGAGTGGTCACACAAAAAAAAACACCTTTTCATTCAGCAGTGAATAACAACTGAATATGACGTTTATGATTGTCTACAAATCGCTTCTTTCAATACTGGAAACAGTGACCCAGTGAGCAGCGCTGTCGCCTCACAGCAAGAAGGACCGGGTTCGAATCTCGGCTCGGGTGCCGTTCTGTGTGGAGTTTGCGAGTTCTCTCCCCATGTCCGTGTGGGTTTTCGCCGGGCACTCCGGTTTCCTCCCACAGTCCAAAAAACATGCTGCTGCATAGGTTAATTAACTTGCAGACTAAATTGCCTTCGGTGCCCGGTGGACTGGCGTCCCATCGTGGGTATATCCCTGCCTTGCGCCCTGTGTCTGCCGGGATAAGCTCCAGCTCACCGCGATCCTGTACATGATTAAGTGGTTTCTGACATTGAGATGAGATGAAAATACTGGAAAATAATTTACCTTCATCAGCGGTAGCCGCCATGCTTAATCCACTGCTTGATGAAGACCTCTCAAATCCACCACAATAAAAATAATAATTTAGCAATGGAGATGAGTGCAATAGCACACGCACGCACATGATATCTTTCTGTTAATAAGTAAGCCTGTTGATCTTTGCTCGTCCTGTGCCCGTCGTAAATTCACGCTTCTTTGCTGTTGAAGATCAAATTTCTTGCGTGTTTATCGTGACGTTCTCACGCGCTAGTAAACACTACGAGCACTCTGGCCCCTAAACCCAACACCGGAGCCAACATCATACGTCTCGGCACCACGTCCCCCTAGCAGGCAAACATCCCCAGCCAGCCTTGAACAGCAACACAAGGGTTTGAGAGGAGAGAATTCGGCGAACGAAGAGAGAATCGCGGCGCATCTTGCATCACGGCATGACGGTACGTTGTCAGTCACGTGTATTACGTTGTCACGTGTATTACGTTGCACACGCCATGCGCCTCTTCTCACACTTGGTTCCATTTACACAGCTGCCGCAGCAAAGTACGCCGGTCATGTTTGGGGATCGTTTTATCTGTTTGTGACTTCGATTAACTGAGTCGATAAAGGTGGCACAGGGCGGCACGGTGGCTCAGTGAGTAGCCCTGCTGCCTCACAGCAAGAGGCACTCGGGTTCAATTCCCGGCTCGGGTGCTTTTTTTTGCGTGAATTTCGCACAATTATAATAATTACACTTCTAGAGCGCTTTTCACCCGAGGGTCACAGAGCGCTGCACAGAAGTGTGGAGAGAACGGCATGTCGGCAACCACGATGACATATGAACGGCAAATCAACAACAAAAACTTGTTTCTCTCTCCATGCCCCAATTGTTTTTCACCCGGTACTCTGGTTTCCTCCCGCTGCCACAATACATCCTTTCTTGGTTAATCGGGCTGCGAACTAAATTTCTCCCTGTGCACTGCGATGGACTGACGTCCCCTCCTCGGTAGAGATTTACCTTGCGCCCTGTAACTGCCGGGATAGGCTCCGGCTTATCCAAAAAAGCTGTAAAGCATTATGAGGCGACGGATAATAAATGAATGAATGAAGCTGCCAGCAAAGCACTCAGGTGTATTGTTGCTCTGTGCAATGGAAGAGGAGTAACAATATCCTTAAAACAAACAATTCTCTATTTTCTTGATCATTAGCGTAACCGGGCACTATTTGCGATGGATCTGTGACATGAATCGGAGAACACACAACGAGCAAACGGTTTTAATGTCAGCAAATATCGCGATTAAACACATTTGCTCTGGGACAAATTGTTTTGAAAACGAGTTAATAAAATTCCACCCACGTTTATGAAAGCAATAACCTTGTGCACTATTATATATTAGGCGGCACGGTGGCCCAGTGGGTAGCGCTGTCGCCTCACAGTAAGAAGGTCCCGGTGTCTCTCTGTGTGGCGTTTGCATGTTCCCCCCTGATCCGCGTGGGATTTCGCCAGGCACTCCGGTTTCCAACCCACAGTCCAAAAACATGCTGCTGCATAGGTTAATTGGCTTGCAGACTAAATTGCCCGCAGTACCCGGTGATGGACATGGACTGGCGTCCTGTGTCTGCCGGGATAGACTCCGGCTCATCGCGACCCTGTACAGGACTAAGCAGTTTCTGACCATGATATGAGATAAGAACAATGCTGTTAATGCTCTTAGCTCTTGTGATGGTGTAGTTTTTTTCTCTTGTACCGATTTTTGATCTTACCTCTTGTCTATAGGTAACTCTGAGTGCCGAATCCGCCTCTGTCCGTGAAAAGCACAATGTTTTAAAGTAAAGTTGGTCTACATAGAGTCTACATCGTCAGCATGTTTTTTTCCCTGCCCTATTAAAATGTGTATTCAGCCTTATTTAGTTTTTGCACCGGGATCACGTGAAACGTAATTTCGCTCCTCTGTATGCTGTAATTATATCAGGATGGAATGACAATAGCGTTTATCTGTCTATGATCTTAAAAATATATATTTGGCGATGCGTTGGCAGTTAGCCACGCGCAGAATTAACAAAGAAACGTAACAATTGTCAACAGCACTGCTTAAATATGTAATAGGTGACACTAGAGGCAATGGCCATTCCTCTCAGCACATACAAATTCATACACGAGCCAAAGGCTTTTTATAAACTTGGCAATGGCGCTAGACATATTTACGTGCTATTAACATGGAGGGATGTCGCCCAAAACGTCGCCTATTAGACATTTTTATTTTGAAGCCACAGAAGTATTATGGACGAATGTAGCTAGTATTTTTGGGTTTAATAATTAGTAACGGCTCACCAAACCCACCCACTTCTACTTAGATAAGCAAATAAATATTCTCAATGTATAACTGTTATTTCCTGTTCGTCTGAGTCAATATCAGTACTTGTTCAACTCTGTACAGGGACGCGAGTGGGGGGGGGGCAGAACCTATCTCCGCAGACACAGGATGCGGGACCATCGCAGGGCACGGGAGGCAATTTGGTCAGCAAATTAATGAACCTTGGAGATGTCTTTGGACTGTGGGAGGAAAACAGAGTACCCAGGGAAAACACAAATGGACACAGGAATAACATGCAAACTCCACACGGGAAGGCACCTGAGCCGAGACTCGAACCATGGTATTGTGGAGACCTTCTTGCTGTGAGGCGGCGGCGCTACTCACAAAATCACCGCGTCGTCGTGTTTTTTTTACCGGGACCACCACGTCATGACCCCTGATAAGCCGGCTCGGGCTATTGAGCTGTGTGTCAAGTGTTGAAGGCTATCCCACTTAACACACAACTGTTCGTGGGACCACAAATAAGTGTTTGCCTTTCATATCTTTTGCTGACAAACCTGCGCGTTCTAAAGTAAGATTTCACATGACACGGCGAACTGGTACCGTACGGTATGTTTTACCTCTTAGAAAATAGCCGAGATATATTTGGTAATCCTCCCTACCAGTGCAAGTGGGAAGCGATGCAGCTTACCGGTTATAAATGTAATTTACTTTCAACCGCTGCAGGGTGGCCAATATTTAGCAGCAGTGGCTGCAGGCATCATCAAGCTTCCGTCTCCAGCGTGGGAGGCTGTCACGAAGAGTCACAAGAATAACACTCGAAACAGCGGCTCTTACGAGCACCTGCACTACGAGGAGCTGTGAAAACTTACAGCTTCATCAGCTGTCATTTATTTACCCAGGTCCCTTTGGAGCCGAAACTTTAACACTCACTAGGTTCTCACCTGTTAAAATGAAAGGAATCCATCTACCAAACTGTAGAAATGGGAATTTTGCTTTCAAGGAGGGAGACACCTCCACATTCCACGTGACAAGAGGGTTATCATACTAGTTGCACAACGAGAGCGCTTTTCACCCGAGGGTCACAAAGCCCTGCACATAGCTGCTTATTCGATGATGTCCAATAAACATTCAAGCTGCACTTGTGGCACACGGAGAGAAGCAAAAAAAATGCAGTACACACACTTAACTACAAATACCACATTTCAAGGCTTGGAAAAGGTACTGAACTGACGCTCGGATCTGGATTAGCCTGATCCACTAACCACATGGGGTGGCGCAGTGACTAACGCTGCTGCTTCACAGCAACAAGATCCCGGGTTCGATTCCTGGCTCGGGTGCCTTTATGTGTGGCGTTTGCGTATTCTCCCCCTATCCATGTAGGTGTTTCGCCGGGTACTTCAGTTTCCTCCCACCATCCAAAGACACGCTGCTGCCTAGGTTAATTGCCCTGCTAAGAAAATTCCCCCAAAAAGGTGTGTCCTGCGATGTACTGGCGTCAATTTCTGGATAAAGCCCCGCCTTGTGCCCTGTGTCTGCCGGGATAGGCTCTGGCTCTCCGCATCAGGATGGGCATCTAGCTCTACGAACCTGTAGAGGCTTATGCAGATATTGATAATGATGACGACGTACGCGTTACATAATCCTGAGCTGACCAGTAGCCCGACTGATCCCAACATGTAACGGATCAATTTGCGGGCACGGTGAAAACTCATCCTGCAAAAATTCAACTCTCGTGCTTCTGTGTGACCAGAGATATAAGGGTTCAATTTTTTTAAAGAAAATATACAAATATATGCGAGGTGAAGTTACGTAAAAATGTGTACAAAACTAAGCACTTCTTAGAAACGGCAGTTTTAATGTTCATTAGCACCACTAAGTACGATGAATTGATAACGACTTTTCAACGTGATGGACTGCTCTGTATTTAAACTGGAAAGCGCCACCTGTATGTGACAGACACACACGTTCAGCGGATAACGTGTCTTCAAGTTGCACAATTCTCGACGGATAAAAAGGTGAAGCCCCACGCTCCAGTGCAATCGTAACAGCCCTCCAGCAAAGAACGCGTATTCGCACGCGGTCACACAGGCGCGTCTTCACAGAAACAAAACATCCGCTGCGGCTCACCTGGCGCAGGAGGGACAACGGTGGGCCCCTTTGTGTACGAGCCACCGTCCATTGACTCTAATGTAGCGACAGCCCACTGAGGCCGCGCCTCCAGTCTCGGCAGTGCGCGGTCCCCCGAGCCAGCGGTGGAAATTCGACAATCGTCGCGGAGGATTGCGATGCTAATTATACCGGCGGCTTGTGGTGCTGCTGTCGCGGCGGCGGCGAACGGGAGGGGGTGCCTGCCCCAGTGAACGCCAGAACTATGACACGTGACGTCTAGCCTTGCTGCTCGCGTCTCTCCCCTTGGTGAACAGGTCTTGAGTGCGGTTCCAGACAAATACCGATCCGAAGACACTCCGACTACAGGAGGTTGGCATCAGGATGGGCATCTGGCTATGCAATAACTGTTAAAATACCCCCGCCATTGGGGGGCAACGGGGTCAACTTGAACCGTGGCCGATTGAACTCAGAGCCAGAGCACCTGCCCTCGAGGCGATATTGTTGATTTTTAAACTAATAATTAAATATTACTATTTATACCGCGTGGCACAGTATTCGTTCAAAATCGAAGGTAGCTGTTGGAAGATACCTCGACGCAGGGGCCCGAAGCAACCAGAGGGAGGTAGGGAGAAGGCAGTCATGCAGTCAGCCGGTGCAAGCGTTTTCCAGACGTGTCCACACAGAACGTCACGACGAACGGGTGTGTTTCTACAGTTACGGGAGGAACCTCAACTTGTACCAAATTGCTTCATGAAGGTCTCCACAATACCATGGCGGGATCATTAAGGTAATTATCCATACTTCACCACGCTCCTCATTGGGTTAATGGTGACATTTCAGGATTGCAAGTACAGCATTACAGCTACTGCACTATTAACACTGTATAAGCGATTAGCATACAGCTCATTTTACAACGGGCACTATTGTGCAAACAAACCACTCATCCGATGAGGTAGTTTTAACCAATCGCAGACAAATAAAAAGCACCATTACAACTGCGGTCACACATCCTGTTAAAAAAACGGCCGTTAAGGTTTTGAATAAATACGTTTTCTGTTCCATAAATCATACGTCACTAGAGCGACCGAGAGTCTCTTTATTTTTTGAATCTCGACAGCATTCCAAACGAGGTTGCATCTGACCGAAATGACGGTGCCTCTCAGTGCCACGGCTGATGATGGATCAGCGTGGGACTCCAGCTCGGGGCGTTCTCCGCGCTCGGAGTGAGACAATCCGAGGAACAGCATCCTCCCGGAAACGCGAGCGTAGATCTAGACAGCTCACCTTTGCAACATGTTGCTGACGTGCCGTTCTCTCCACAGCTTTGTGCAGCACTTTGTGACCCTCGGGTGAAAGACGCTCCAGAAGTGCAATTACTCTTATACAGTCGGCAGCAGGTCCCTACGAATACCAAACAACTTAAACCGCTCGTGTGCGTTCTTTGTCACCGCCTCTGACATTATATTCAAAGTCTTCTTTGTCCACGATATTAGTCTGTGCAGGCCCCATTATATTATCGTTATAATCCACGGGAGCTGCAAAGTTTACAAAGGCTCCGATCAGCCGCATACATGTTCGCTCTTAATAATATCACACGACGTGGGAGTTGTTGTTCAGTTCAGTATCAGTACCCGCTTGATCCCGTACAGGGTCGCGTGGGCCCGGAGCCTATCCCAGAAGACGCAGGGCGCAAGGCGGGGCTATACCCAGGATGTGATGCCAGTGGATCGCAGGGCACTGGGGGTAACTTACTCCACAGGCCACATAACCTAGGCAGCGATGTGTCTTTGGACGGTGGGGGGGAAACGGAGTACCCGGCGAAAACCCACGCGGGCACGGGGAGAGAGAGAGCGAGAACACGCAAACTCAATACAGACTGGCACCCGAGCAGGGAATCAAACTTGGGAGCTTCTTGCTGTGATGCAGCGGAGCTACTGGCTGCGCCACCAGGCCGCCTGGGGTAATGGCTGGCTTGAAGAATTGGTTTCGAAGAGAGAACGGCTCAGAGGTGCGAGAACCCGCAGAGAGGTGGGGAAGGCAGGCACGTGGTAACCCACAGTCAACATTTGCCACACAACACCCTTGATGTTATAGTAACGTTTGCATTTCTAAAGCGCATTTCACCCGAGGGTCACAAAGCGCTGCACAGGGCTATGCAGAGAACGGCGTGTTAACAACATCATTAGTGTAGCACAAAAGAGTGAAAAAATGACTATTTTTCAATGAATGACGTCAAATAAAAGTAAAACAATTGTTAAAGCAAATAGTGGAATAAGTGTTCCTGAATAGTGCCCGCACCTCTCATCCCCATTCCCTGACACCTCCGTGGCTCTAGATGTTTAGAAGTTATCGGGCAATTAATCAACATTTCATTCGTTGTGAGAGAAGACCCGAGAACCCGGAGCAAACCCACACAGAACAAGTGAAGAACGTACAGGCTGCACACAGAGAGGTGACCAAGGCAGCGATCGCACCAAATCCCTTCAAGGGTGAATGAAGTATGCACACACTGCTTCATTTGTATTGTTTATTGTTCGAATCAAATTCTCTTTGCGGGTGGGTGCAAGAGTTCAGTAGCATTGCTGAAGCGTGGGGAAACTAAAAATCCTGGGCCAATTGCAACATGCCGATGCTTCTTCATTAGTGGAGTCAGGCTTTTTGGCCCACTTGTGTTTGGTGAAGTGCCAGATGATAATGCGTTGTGCTAAGCGCTACAATGCACAATCGTGTTTATATAAAAAATATATAAAGAGTGATTAACAACGTGAGTGACGTGCCAGTATTGTATTGTAAGGTTACATACATCCAATACACTGTCAATGGCTGAGATAAAATATGAATTACATGTGTTTAAGTTACATAACACAATACTAATGATACGTATTATATCAATGTAATGTAAGATCGTGACAAAAGACTAACACTTTCCATATATACAATACACGTGCAGCAGCATGGTTGAGCAATGAGCAGCGCTGCTGCCTCACAACAAGAAGGTCCCGGGTTCGAGTCCCATCTCGGGTGCCTTTCTGTGTGGAGTTTGCATGTCCTCTCTCCCCGTGTGCTCGTGGGTTTCCGTGGATTTTCAGTGGGTACTCCGGTTTCCTCCTACCGTCCAAGGACAAGCTGCTGCCGAGGTTAATTGTCCAGCTGAGTAAATTACACCCAAAAAGTGGCCTGCGATGTACTGGCCTCACATCTTTGATATAGCCCCACCTTGCGCCCTGTGTCTGCCGGGATAGTCTTTGTCCTGCCATGACCCTGAGAATGATGACGACGTATATGAACGTAATATAATAGAGGTCTCCCTTCTCTTGGAGTTGGGCCGTGACCACAAACCACGACCCACTGACCCACGACCCCTACCCAACCATCAGAAGTGGCGCCATGGTCTTGCAACCGTAAACGTGGATCCAATCATGAAGCGATCCATCAACCCCAGCCGACAGGCAGAGGAGGGGGTAGGGGTGGGGAGGTTACAGCAGCCTGGGCAATAAATAATCTCAGAAAATGTGATGTCCTTCAACAATTCAACAGGGCCCTTGACAAATATGGATCACCCACGAGGACGACTTGGGGAGTCGTCACGATCAAACACCCCAAGCACTAATCCTCTCTCCACATGCCGGGTCGGTCAATCACGCGGGTTCCTTAAACTGTACTTCACCACGCTGGTCACTGAGGGTTGATGATCAGAGAGAGGTGAAAAAAAAAATCCATTCAGAATTTACTCGCCCACTGATGATAGCCGCAGCTGTGCCACGGTACCACCACCCTCCCTGTAACCAACAAAACAAACTTACTTGAAACCTCGGATAAAGGTGGGGCACAGGGAGAGTGGAAAGTAATCCGGTCCGGTAAGACGTACCGGTATTAAAATGTCTGAAGCATTCGGTACAGTACTGAGATATACAGCTATGGAACAAGGGTGCAAGTCTTTGACCCAAAATAATAAAGAGCAATAATATTATTTGTAACTCGCACATAGATTCTGCTACTGGTCGAGAACAATAAACAGATACAGTCACAGGAACCATCCAGAATGAACCTACATTTTGTAGAAATACAGTATATATACTTATGAGAAAAAAATACAGAAGCCACCATGGTTACATTGAACTATAAATACAACCTGTAGGAAAAGGTCAGTATGAAGTTCCAAGTTATTTTAGTTCTAGTTCTGAAACTGTGAATAACGTACAGGCCCCATCAGCCTGTGTCCGGTGCCCTGCGATGAACTGGCGTTCTATCATGGGTATAACCCAACCTTGCCCCATTTGTCTGCTTACCCCTCCCCGCTGGACAACTGTAAAAAAAGCTACATAGCTCAATGGCTCCTTCCAGCTTGGATTTGTTTTTTTTTAAGTTTGTATTTGTTAATAACGGCACGATTACCATCTCAACCGCGCTGATCCGCACGTTAAACCCCAACAGGCTCAGCACAAGGGCTCCAGGATTTGTTCCGTCAAACCGGGAGCACTTTCAGTGGAACCGACGATTTCAAGCTTCGCATCTGATCTCTGTGTGTGTTTTCTGTACCGCTTATGACGTCAGTTGGACGGCTTGCAAGAATTCACGCGATGCGGCGCTCTCACCTGGGGCTCTTTCACGTGGTCCCAGACCAAACTACGGTACGGCTCCCATACATGATCACTCGCCGATGAATCCTCTACAGGATAACAGGGGGCCAAGCCTATGCCGGCATACACAGAGCGCAAGGCAGGGCTATGCTAAGGATGGGATGCCAGTCCATCGCAAGGCACAATGCAATTTCTATAGCAGGACAATTATCCTCGAGAGCGTGTCTGTTATTTGGATTTTCGGATCATGTATTCATAATAATTTGACGCAGCTGTAAAAATGCATTCACGATCAACGCTCTAATACAGCGGGTGCAATTCAACTGCATGCAATGAATTGAATGAATGGGTAACAATACGCTTGGTAGGGTTGCTTCCTCGGTGGCACAAAATCTCGAGCCATGCGGTAGGGGGATACAGAATAAGAGAGGACTGTACGTGTGATTGTCAAAAAATCCGGACTCTGAATAATGACTCGTCTCCGTGAAAACTAAAAGATTTACCAGCACAGCTGTCTCCTCAAAAGGCAGACCATCCTGTTAAACACAGGACAGGTGGCAACCAGAGCCACTGGTGGCGCTGCCTGCTTTACTATGCCATGGACAGCTGTGGATGCTCGCTAGTAAAATATTTATATAGCAGTCATTTACAGCCCTTTGTCAATCCACTGCTGGAGTGAAAGGCTCCCTTGTGGCTGTACTGCTCACGGAGGTTGGAGGACTCTCAGCAGTGGAAAGCTGACATTTCTTGGCTTCTGTACTCAGAAGCACAACATGGACATGGTCAACATAATTAAGCGTGCAAATAAGGCACGGTGGTCCAGTGGGTAGCGCTGTCGCCTCCTCACAACAAGAAAGTCCCGGGTTCAAATCTCGGCTCGGGTGCCTTTCTGTGTTGAGTTTGCATGTTCTCTCCCCGTGTCCGCGTGTGTTTTCGCCGGGCACGCCGGTTTCCTCCCACAGTCCAAAAAAAATGCTGC
Source organism: Mordacia mordax (assembly GCA_036362905.1). NCBI lineage: Eukaryota > Metazoa > Chordata > Hyperoartia > Petromyzontiformes > Petromyzontidae > Mordacia > Mordacia mordax. Next base: position 4,134,719 of record JAZEWT010000030.1, on the reverse strand, counting down.
TGCATAGGTTAATTGGCTCGCAGACTAAATTGTCTGCAGTGCCCGGTGATGGACTGACGTCCCATCGTGGCTATATCCCTGCTTTGCACCCCGTGTCTGCCGGGATAGGCTCCGGCTCACCGCAACCCTGTACAGGACTAAGCAGTTTCTGACAGTGAGATGAGATAAATAACGATTTATTATTGTACTGTCTGACTAAATCAATGCGATTCATTAAACCAATGCTTTGTATGAAGGATATAAATGCCGTCCAGTACAACCTCGATTTAATGGAGGCAACGGAAGCTGTCCACTGCTTCCAAGACAGCAGGCTACACTGGAACTAATTAAAATAAATGTATTTATTTCAGTATTTTCATTGTTTCTGTTCTATACATTCACAGTACTCTGTGCAACGGTGCTCATACTATATAGGACGTTATAAGAAATGATCATTACTCTGTATACAAGATCGTCATATAAGCATCTGGATTTAACGGAGTTCTGGGCACCTTCTGCCCCCCCCTCCCTTCCTCGTTAGTCCGTAAAATCGAGAATGTTCTGTAACTTTCCACTGCCGGTGACAGCACAGTCACCACACTTGATCCGTGCCGGCTTCGCGACGCGAGGCCAGGCCTAGGGCTGACGCGGATCACAAGCGCCACTGATGTCAGCCACGGCGGCAAAACGAAGCGAGGGCTGGCAGGTTCACAGAGCTGCGTGTGAAGTGTGAACCGCTGCGTCGCCGCCCCATGTCTCTCCTTTGGTACACACGTACTTTTGTTAGCGCGCTTACGGATATGGGGTTGGTTTTTTTTCTCAAGTCAAGCGTGAGGTTCTCGAATCACTGCCGTTCGGAGGACGGCGGTGGAACTCTCACGGCCACGCGACGAGGCACAACTTGTCCACCTGCAGGAAACCACGACTCGCTAATGATGGAATTACAATTTATAACGCCTGGTCATAGACAAGACGCGGATGCGGAGGCACGAGGACACCGCGGAGACGCGAAAGGAGACAGCTACGCAGCCGCACAGCCCAAACACTGCTTTCTTTATATTATGATGTTATCGGCCAGCTAATTAATACGTGTTTTATGAGTTTGTAGGAGGAAACTGGAGAACCCAGAAGAAATCCACGCAGACGAGGCAAAGAGAACACACAAACCAAAAACAAACTCCACACAGGGAGGGGCGTCAGGCAGGACCTTCTCTCTGCCAGGCGTGGATGTTACCGCTGTACCACCCTGCTGCAACTCTACGCGGCACCATTTGTCGAGTGGCAGTTCCCAATTAGACAGCCGTGTCAAGGAATGGGGGCCAAACGCCACACGCGGGGGATTCGCCCATCAACTTTAATTAACAATTAAATCGCTCGGCAGCGTTTCATCTCCGCCCGGCAAATGCGTAAACCCGACACCAAGTGGTTCCCGAGTAGACGCGGCGACGACACAGACAAATTAGACCCCGCGTGCGTCTTAGGGCCACTCCATCTGGGAAGAGACACAAATCTGGACATTGATCGCCATGAGGTAGGTTCGAAGGTGGTCACCGCTTCTGTCTGCTTGTCCACGCTATGGCTCCACCTTACTTCACGAAGCGATTTGGAGTTTTTTTTCCCCTCCTTTCGCAGAAAGAAGATCCTGCCCAAGGCTGTTTGACGCCCAATTCAGGCACCTTTTTTTTTGCAGTTTGTGTTCTCCCCCTGTTCTGCAAGATAATTCTCCGTGTTCTCTCGTTTCCTCCAATAACTAAAAAAAAAACTTCTTAATTTGCCAAGAAACATTACAATATAAGGGCGGCGCGGTGGCCCAGTGGTTAGCGCTGACGCCTCACAGCAAGAAGGTCCCGGGTTCGAATCTCTCGGCTCGGGTGCCTTTCTGTGTGGAGTTTGCATGCTCTCCCCGTGTCCGCGTGGGTTTTCGCCGGGTACTCCGGTTTCCTCCCACAGTCCAAAAGCATGCTCCTGGATAGGTTGATTGGCTCGCAGACTAAAATTGTCCCGCAATGCCCGGCGATGGACTGGCGTCCCGTCGTCGGGTGTATTCCTGCCTTACACCCTGTGTTTCCGGGATAGGCTCCGGCTCACCGTGACCCTATATAGGATTAAGCGGTTTCAGATAATGAGAGACATTACAATATATAGGGACGCACTGAGTGGTGAATGTTGGCACTAGCTAACTACATGTCTGCCTTCCCCCTGGTTCTGTCGTTTCCTTGCGCCTTTGAGTCGGTCTCTCTTCGAACAAATATCTTCTGAATACATTAGCACTGTGGGCACGAGTTGCACTAATTACTCATTAAGTCTAATCACATTACAGTGGGGGCTGAAAAGTTGTTTAGTGTCTTTTATAATTACATACGGTTCGCGCTATTTGGTGTCGCAGCACTGGGAAACTCCTGGTAGGGATTTCCACGCAAAGCAATGCAACGTCACACACGCAACGTCACACACGCAACGTCACACACGCAACGTCACACACCTCTATTCAACGGACTTTGGAAACACTGTCCGCTGCTTCCGAGACAGTGGTCAGCATTGAAGAGAACATTTTTTTTAGATACATGTCTCTCATCTCATCTCACTATCTGAAACCGCTTAATCCTATATAGGGTCACGGTGAAGCCGGAGCCTATCCCGGAAACACAGGGCGTAAGGCAGGAATAAACCCGACGACGGGACGCCAGTCCATCGCCGGGCATTGGGGGGCAATTTTAGTCTGCGAGCCAATCAACCTATCCAGGAGCATGCTTTTGAACTGTGGGAGGAAACCGGAGTACCCGGCGAAAACCCACGCGGACACGGGGAGAGCATGCAAACTCCACACAGAAAGGCACCCGAGCCAAGAGATTCGAACCCGGGACCTTCTTGCTGTGAGGCGTCAGCGCTAACCACTGGGCCACCGCGCGTATCACTGTTTAATGGTGTTCATAATATAGAGGTTGTTATAAGATATGGCCAATACTCTATATATGTCATCATATAAACATCTAGATTTAATTAACTTCCGGACACCCTTTCCTCCTATGAGTCTCGTAAATTGAGGTTTTTACTCTATGTATCTCCACACTGAGGGTACCGGGTTCAAACATTGTAACTTGTATCTGTACAACATTAAGGTGTTCGTTCCTTTTTACAGCTTTATTTCCCACTTCTTGACTACAGTCTGGAAATTTTAACACTATTTCAGATTGAAATTCACACTTTGGCACTGGTATCGTCAACCCTATTAAATCTTCTTACAGTTTTAACCTGGAAGAGATGCTGGTTATCCAGTCATAAGAATTGCTCTTCTTGAACGCTCGAGATGGCTATCCCGAAATAGTCGCTCTTAAGAGCCCATATCGTCACACATGGAGCAGTGAAAACCCACATTACAGCAGTAACTTCAGCACAAAACTTCATCAACAAGGGAAGCCAGAAAAAAACGTGTTACGTGCTTGGAACAAGATCAGCTACAGGGCCCCTGCTAGTGCCCTGCCCGTGCCACCCCAACCACAACACCCACAGACTAAAGACACGAGAGAGGGAGAGGGTGGTTTGCATGCCTCACAACCGGAAATAAAGTCAACTCGGATGGCTTGGACTTAGGACATTGTGTGGGAAGATAAGAAAATCCCAGCAGCAGAAGGAAGGATAAGGAAGCACCGGTGGTGGGAAGAGAGGGTCTGGGAGAGCACCGGGTAGTTTTCACGTATTGAGAGAGGGTGTGACGGATCACGGCATTGCGGCAGAGATGTCGAGCCTAAACATGGGTGTAATACCAGCCCCAGACCTCCGCCATGAGTAGGAAAAAATGACAATAAAAATAAACTCCAGCGCCACATCGAGAGACCCAATCGGCCCGCTGTCACGCCACTGGTCAGCACCTCAACGTCGAGACACATTTGCCACGGCACTGGGAGTACAACCCCGCCGCTCCACATTCTGCGTTTATCAAAGCATCGACGCACGTCCGCGTGTGCGTTTATATACGGCACTGTTGGGGTTTGTACTTATGCGTTAAAATATTGATTGATGGATCGGAAGGGTTTTAGTTTCACTGCCCTTGATTGCCTCAAACAGCTGTTCTAACGCTCCGGCGTGTTCGGAGCATGGCCGGAACACAGCTCATGATTAATGGCTTCGGCAACACGCGGCATATACACGCCGAGGAGCTGGTGGCTTGGC
>JAZEWT010000030.1:4097089-4111333 GCA_036362905.1 Mordacia mordax | reverse complement strand
TGACTCTTGATTCCTCACTCAGCTTCGAGGCACACATCAACGAGGTGACGAAGGTCGCCTATTTCCATCTCAGAGGCGAACACACATCTTCACCTGCTTACGAATCGACTGCTGCAATGCACTGCTCCCTGGCACCCTTGCCTACCTGATCAATCGTCTCCCACGTGTGCAGACTGCGGCTGCTCGAGTCCTCTCACCCGCACACGCACCCACGATCACACATCCTCAGTACTGATGTCTCTCCACTGGTTACCGCTTAAAGAGAGGATTTAACTCAAGATCCCCCTCCTCCTCCTCTCGAGGCGTCATGACGTCACACAGGTGGCTCTCGGCGTGACGTCATTCCGCAGTATGGACCAGGGGTCAAGGTTGTGACGTCATCACACAGTCCAGGCTCTCGCCTTGACGTCATCCCGCAGTCTAGACCACGCTCTCAGGCCGTGACGTCGCCGCGCCGCCGTCGCCATGACGTCAACCCCCGCGATGTGTTTTGTTTTCTTTCCGCGTGACGCGATCTTGCCTGTCCGAGTGACGTCACCCGCGTGGTGCGTGTCTCTCCGGATGACGTCAGTGTAACCGGAACAGCTCCGTGGTGGTGGAGGAGGAGGAGGCGCCGGGTGATTCGGCTCCTCGTCTCTCGTCGTGAGCCGATCTTTAATCATTAACCGGCGCGCCGGGGCAGCGTTGGCTATGATGCGGCGGTAACTGCTCGCAGAGAGAACAAGGTTCTGCTCGAGTCCTCGTACCTCCATTCTCTCTCTGTATTCTCTCCCCTGCTCGGCGTCGGCTTCCCCACGGTTTTCCGGTTCCCGGAGTTGGGTATTTCAAGCGTTTTTTGTGTCGCTCACTGGGTACTTTTATGCTCTGTTAATGTACATCGATCTAATAAGAAACATAGCTCCCATAAAACCCCAAACAACTCATTAATTGGCCGATAATTGCATTGTTTTTAACTGAGAGAAGAAGCTCGCCCCGCCGTCTGCCTTTATTCCTCGCAGACTTTGCTGACAGGGCCGGGCCCCTCTCTCACTGTGAGCCCCCAACGTGAACTAAACCGTGGCAGAGATGTTCCGTGCAGCCTTGAATTGGGTGCGGGGTCAAGTGGTCGCAGGAGCGAGTGGTCATCGCGAGCACCGCGACCGGGCACACGTGGGGCTGGGTTTCCATCAGCCACGCACGGCCCCACTTGCTTCTCCGCGGTGCTCACGTTTACGGGGGCGGCTGCCTGAGGACGGTCATGGGAAACGGGTGGCAACCCTGGTACCCAAGTGCTAGCACAACTTAAATATCCAAGTTTATTTTGTTTAGAGTATCAGTGACGGCTGCCTGAGGACGGTCATGGGAAACGGGACAGGTGGCAACCCTGGTACCCAAGTGCTAGCACAACTTAAATATCCAAGTTTATTTTGTTTAGAGTATCCGTGAATCGCCATCAATTAAAGCAAAACAAAGTACGGCAGATGAAGTGAATATAGCGCAAAAACAATGGCATTTGTGAGAACGTAAATTATTGTTCAAACAAATCACATGAGAATATTAACGCTCCTATCACCAACTCTGCTCGGGTATATTATTTTCAGGCTGCTTACATTAAAATGAAAACCATTGAACATATATGTGGTAACCTATCTATACTTTACTGATGTACGACAAATGCTGTCGTCCGTCACAATTTCCTGCAGAAATGACTAAAGAATCTGTGCCGTGATCTGCAGTGACGAGGAGTTATTTTGCTGCAGTTGTGGGCGATATTTTGGAGAGATCCCGCGCGGCGGCAGCCGGAGCTCTGTGCAGCGCTTTGTGACCCTCGGGTGAAAAGCGCTGTATAAATATTGCGTCTCAAATACTGTGTCTCGTAATCGACTTGACTTTTTTGCGTTCCCCAGCTGGGCAGGCACGGGTCGAATAATCAACTTGCTCGAGGATTTCAAAGTGGAATTTGCCTGATGCTGCTGACCTACGCATCGAAACATTGACGGATTCACACAGTTGACATGTAAATAAGGTAATTGATGTCAATCGATAGCGATCAACAGGCATGACAAGGTCGACTGCTTGATGGGCATTTATCAATGAGTTGAGAAAAAAAACAAACCTCAATGCTGTTATAACTCACAGGGCTTTCCCATATCTCCTGGCAGAAGATCAATAGCGTTCGGTTGTTAGCAAGGTGGGGCTTGCGTGATGTCATGTCACAAGTTAGCTCCACGTGTTTTAAAAAATATATATATGCTGCTCCTGGCATGATAGAAAAAATTGTTGCTTGTCTAAATTTCGTCTCGGTGGCTTAGACTAACATTAATGGTTACTGCCATGTACATTCATGGTTAGGTTAAATGTATTGAATGCAAAGTGTTATTCTTGGCCTTAAGTTACTTCAGCTTATGTAACATAAAAATAATAAGAATTGCATTTATAGAGCGCTTTTAACCCGAGGGTCACAAAGCGCTGCACAGAGCTGCGGAGAGAACGGCGCGCCAACAACAATGGCACAAAAACGGAAAATCGGCAATGTTTTTAAAATATACACATCGTTGCAAAACAACATGTAAAATCCGTTTGCACGTACATGTATTCGCTCTAGAATTAACACAATTATTCAAGCAACGGTCGAGCGATCAAAAACACCATAACTGAATTAATAAGCCATTTGCAGTTTCACTGCAAGATGTGATATCAAAACTAGCTATTGATGGGCGTTTTGAGTGTGTGCAGGAAGAGGCAACGTTGAGTCATTAATTAATCCACACCTGAATATTCTGCAGGTTTTAACTTGTTAAAATACATGCTTTCATAATGAATGCTTGCTTAAACTTAGTCGCTGATATCATCCCATTGATTGATACACCTGAATAAGTAGCCCCATTATTAAACTGATGAACCTAGAGGTTCACATACATTGAATGTTGGATCATTTTGCTCAGTGAAGTAAATTATAAAGGGGATGTTTTCGAGCTGCTTGTTTAATCAGGTTCCCTTTATCGTTAGGACTTAGATGGGGGATCTCATCACATTTTAGGTCAAACTTATGCAGAAATACAGAAAATTCGCATGGGTTCACAAAACTTACACACATTATCAGGAGAGAATAGAGTAACTAAATTATGACCCTTACATTAATAATCATGAATGATAACATAGAACAAAAGCTGCTCAGACCATGTGATATTGCTTCTGTTTCTTAGCCTTAAATTTTCCCTTTGTACCACTTCGAGCACTGTGTACCCATTAGATGTTGTTCACCTGGAGACAGCTGTGTCAGGCCTAATGGCAGCTATTAATTGATCTGAATGGGCTAATGTGTCCACATTTCTCACTACTCGAGGCGTTGTTGCTACAGGTCGATTGATGGGCAGTTGGGGCGCTGACGAACTCAGGTTCATGTACAAACACACTGTAATATTGTGCGTAGTACATATAATGCAACGTTCTAAAACAGTGCACGTTTGAAAAACTTAAGTATTTTTCACGCGCTGTTGTAAGGATTTACGCTCACTGAAGTATGGCATTGTAAGGTTCACATGCCACGCAGAGTCTGAACAATAATCACTGACCAGGGTCTACACTTGGTGAACAGGACTGGAGTCTAACACTCCTGCTAGGGCCTCCCCTGAAGAAGTCTAAGGGGAGGTTCCAGACAAATAGTGAACCGAAGACCCTTCGACTAAATTAGGTTGGCATGAGGAAGGACAATCCACTATAAAATGTTGCAACAATTCATTCACCATCCAGGGGAAACCACTTAACTCCCGTCAACCTAGATACCGACCGTTTAAACTGGCATCAGCAACATCAACAAATACATTCCGATGTTATTTTAATCTGATGCCCCCTCCCCACCCCAATCCCCCACCCGTGTTGGATACAAGCTCAGAACCCCTCGCGATGTCCTGCTATAGGACGGGCACAGGGAGAATGGAGGTGGTGGGAGACGGCATGGGGCTCGCGGAGATGGGCCCCGTCGGGTTGGCGGATCCCAGCGCGGAGGGCACCTACGTGTGCCGCCTCTCACCTCACCTGGTGGAGGTGGCCAGGCAGGAGCTACAGGAGAGGCCCGAATGGCGCCTTCGGGACATTCAGGTGTGAATCCTTCAGCCCCCCCCCCCCCATTCCTTCGTTTATTTTGCTTGTTCAGAATCGCTCTCGAGACGAGCCGCTCTTTCTGAACAGCCGTGCCGAGTGTTCCTCCCTTCTCTTTCGAGATGCTACGCCTGCCGTGTTCAAGACATCTTCATCTCTCTATTTGTAGCCGGAAAGAACCTCTTGAGTTGTGTAGCTCTTTTGAGCAGATGTCCAGCGGTTAGGGGTAAGCAAGTTACAATATCTCAGGGCACCGAGGGCAATTTAGTCATGGCAGTTAACCTAATCAGCAGCATGTTTTTGCACTGAAGTGCGGGCGAAACGTCACGAAGAGAAGAGCAGGATTGCTCGACATGGCTCTCGAGAGCAATTACCTTATAAGGAGTCATTAAAACCTACGTCAGTACTTTGCTTTAGTCATGCATTTTGAGCAGATGTTATGAATGTAGACGTGGAGTGGTGATGCAGTGGTTGACACATTCCTGTGACACCAGTGGTCTCGGTCAATTTTCTCAGACATCAGTGGCGAGGTCCCATCTTTCCCACTAACCTGCATTGACCAGTGCAGTGACATATTATCAATCAACTGCACTGATCAATATGGCATGGAAAAGCCTTTATTCGGCTGTGGTTTGACAGAGGCATGGGAATTTAAACAAAGTTACGAATGTAACCATTAATAAATTTAAAAAAGGTGTCTCGAAGGTCTGGTTCCCTTCCAGACATTCATGAATTAGATTTTACAAGTGTCTCAAAGCAAGCCTATTCAGAAATGTTGCCTGATCATTGACTTTCCCAAGTTAATAAATCAGCAAATGTCATTGGTGTGTGGCTATAAATTAGATGCAAGTGTGCATAGTCATTTGTCTATTATTCTCAATGTAATAATAATCGTTGCATTTATAGAGCAGTCTTCACCCTAGGGTCACAAAGCGCTTCACAGAGCTGCAGAGAAAATGGCACGCCAACAACAACGACACTAGAACGGATAATCAGCAGCAAAAACGTTTCTTTTTGGTTTTTTTTTTAAATATACACATCGTTGCAGAACTACAAGTAAAATAATCAGACGATCAACTATAATTAAAAAATGCGAAATTATCAGTGTATATAATACATATATTGGGAAAAGATTTAATTTAACATTTACCATTTCTAGAGCACTCTTTCCTCAAGGGCTACAAAGCGCTGCACAGAGCCGCTGGGAGAACGGCCACATCAACGAGAAAATAACGGCAAATGTATCCACCTTAAACTAATAGTCCAAATCTTGAAAAACGTGGATGATATTTGTTTAAAATGATTCATTAATATCCTTGACAACACAGGTTTTTTTATGTTGAGTTACGTATTTTATAGTATAGGTCTGTGTCGAATTTCAACACATCTAATGGAAAGCATGCTGACGAATAAACATCTGTCATTTCACCATGTGCTCAAGCAATTTGATTATGCTTACGGGACAATGAATGACAAATCTGGTCCGGAGTTTGATTATGCTCAACTAGTGCTGCTAAAATTATTTACTCGCGGAAGACCATGTAGTTGATAGGACATGTGAAAAATACTTTTATGCTTTAGGTGGAGAGTGCAGTTTAACAAGTATTGCAGAGTTCTATAATTAGTGGCCAGATCACTTTATTTTCTATATTTTTCAATGAATTATGTAAATATGAACAACCAGCCCTACTTACATGTGTTTATAAAATCCTATAAGTTTCCTTTGCTCATTGCTGTGTAATGAGCTGACACGTGATAATTACGACCTAAAATTTACAGCATCTGTGTTTGACAGCCAGATATGGAAAAAAAACAAAAGAAAACGTGCACTTTGCCACCGTGTGACTAGTTTTCTCTTGCTCTTCTACAAAAAGCCCAGTGGGTTATTCTCAATTGATGGGCCTTTGTCCCCTGAAAACACTGGCAGTACTGTAGTTGAAATCGTAAATAGTTTCTGCAGTGGCAGAGGGGTGCAGTGATGATACTCATGCGTAGCAGCAAGAAGGTCCTGAGTACAATCCCTGGCTCTGTTGCCTTTCTGTGTGGAGTTTGTGTATTCTCTCCCGTGTCGGGTTGGGTTTTCACCAGGTTCTCCGGTTCCCTCTAATTAAGCCGATAACGTCTTAACATACGGAGAATGTCTTGTGTGGCAAATGTTGACTCCAGCTTACCGATTGGCCGCCTTCGTCTTCCCCTGCCTCTCTGTGGTTCCTCGCACCTGTGTCATTTCTCTCTTCGAGAGCGAGTGAATTCTGTGCATGTTACAAGTGGAAAATTATTATTGTTTTATTTTCTAAGTGCCACCGCATGTTTCCGTGTGTGCGCAGGCTCTGCGCGACATGCTCAAGGAGCATCCAGAAATTCCTGCCCCCACCGATGACGTGTTCCTGCTGCGTTTTCTCCGAGCTCGCAAGTTCGACTACGACAAGGCCTTGCTTCTCATCGATAACTACTATAAGTACGCAGCCCATAGGACGACGTGTCTTTGGAAGGTGCACGCACCAATGTGTCCACCAAGAAAAAGCAACTTTAAACACCCAAAGTAAATTTAAATGACAATTTCAGGTGGCGCTGCTGTAATCTAATCTATGTATAATAGAGCGAGTGTATGTGTATATTTATGTCTGCACGAAGGGTACTGGGTTCGAATCCTTACAAACCCATATATTATCTTATTTCAGCTTTACTTCCCACTTCCTGGTTACTCTTGAAGCTTCAGAGAGTCAGCAGTAATATTCCCAAAAGGACATTTGGAAGAAGCCCACTTCAGAGCAGTCATTTCAGCATAAAACGTCATCAGCATGAGACTTCAGAAGAACGTCTTACACTCTTGAGACATGATTGAACGGATGTTTTTTTTTAAATAGTATAAATAATTAAAGCCAGTTCGACCTCTCAACACGCCAGTTGAAAGTGGTTATACCAGTCAATCAAGGCAGGGCTATTTGCGGTAGCTTTAAGGTGTGGCTGCTCCCATCTCTTGCAACACGTTGGCTCAACTGGGAAGAGAAGACCACTTACTCTCTAAAACAGCAAATCTTGGAGGACCTTCTGTTTGCAGTGGCATGAGCAAGAAAGTGCAGGGCTGTACCTTTGCCATTCTCACCATTCCAAATCACTTACAACCATGGGCAACCATTAGCAATTCAATCATGTCATGACCACTGTGTCCAGTTGTGTTTCAACTTTGACTCATAAACTGTCTTCTGTATACCCTTGTTTATTTTAATCATAAATTGATTGAAACAACACATTCATGATACACATGCACACACAAGTTGCACGTAGTGTCCATTTCTCATTAACAGTTATCTTCAGCCATGCATGCACACGTATGATTTCTTCGTACGCTGTGTCCTGTGAATAATTTCATTACAGAGCAGATATTAATATTGAGTTTATAAAAAAAAAACAATCTACACAAGTGTAATGTATTAACCACTGAGAAAACACCATTCGCTATAGGCAACAAAGGCCTTGCTGTGGATAACGCCCCTGAAAAGACACCACCACAGGTCGAAACCTACTTCAGTATGTATTAATAATTATAATAATAATTGAACTTCTATAGCGCTTTTCACCCGAAGATCACAAAGCATTAGAACTATTCACGTTTCGAGTTGCGTCGTCTCGACAGGAAATAGACGGCCATGCTGAAGGCTTTGGGCTGTGTGTTCGACGGTTTTGTGTTGGTGGTGGTGGCGGCAGTGATAGCGGCGGTGGTGAATGTCATTTTGCCTGCGAAGATGTCGACGCATTTGGCCGGATGTGTTCATCAACTTCTACCCGTCAAGCGCGCGGCACATCCTGGAGGCCGGAGTGGTGACGGCGCTGCCGCAGCCGGACGCGCACGGCCGGAGAATCATCGTCCTGCAGCCCGGTGCGTGAGAACTCACGGCCCCGTAGTGAGAATCGCATCTCTATCCCACCAGAGAGAACGCTTGCATGCGATTAAACCTTGAATGCAAAATCCTGATGTTGATTCCGGCTTATTCACTTGATTGAGACCCGGAGACTTTGAGTTACTGTTGGTGTAGACCAGGGTTAATCTCACGACACTTAACCCATCAAATGAAACACCATGTGCCAGTCTTCATTTAAAATGCATATTAGGCCATTACATCTATGCAGCAGATGATTGATTTAAGTGAATCCAGCACCTTTGTGAGTTGTGGTTATTGTTTAGTGCAATTTATTCTAGAGTGCCTTCAGGTGCTGTGCATGAACCACGTTATATAGATCCAAGATGTACTGCGGTGAGTATTTATTAAGGACCGGATCCTTGTCTGCCATTATGATTGCGTGGCACAGTGGAAACATCCGCGCAGGAGATCCTGCCCGAGGCGTCTATTTTGTGCGAAGCTTCTTCTGTCCCCTTATTATGCGTGTGTTTCCTCCATATTCTTCTACAAAAAAGAAAAAGCACTCATGAATTGGCCAAAAACATAATTTATAGCACACATTGTCTGGCAGGTTGGCACCGACTAACCCTGTGGCTGCCTTCTCCCAGCGGTTTCGTTGTGTTGGGTACTCCGCAGCAGATTCATTGCGCCTCCGAGTCGTCCTGTTCAAACGATCCTCCGTCACTGAACAAACACCACGCCGCACGTCACGAATCGCAACATTAACATTTGTATCGAGCTATTACATCGCAAGCGCTAACAGCGAGCGCCGCGCCCGACGCCCGCAGGCCTGTGGAACCCGGCGGTGGCGCCGGCCACCGACATGCTGCGCGTGCTGTACATGACGCTGGAGATGCTGCTGCGCCAGGAGGAGACGCAGGTGTGCGGCCTGGTGGTGCTCGTGGACTACGCCGGCCTCGGCATGGCCCACGCCTCGCACCTGGGGCCCGCGTTTGTGCGCCGCGTCGCCACCGTGCTGCAGGTCGGTTTCGCGACGCCCGCTCGCCCCTGGCCGTAGCTGCTGCTCTGAACGTAGCCGTCTGTCTCGGCCACCTCGTTGGTAAACATCGGCGCCTCACAGAGAGAAAGTCCTGCCTGAGGAAATTCGATTCCCACCTCTGTTACCTTTCAGCGTGGAGTTGTGTATTCTCCCCCTGTTCTGCGTAGCTTTCCTCCAGATCCTTCCGATTTCCTCCCACAACTGACAAAAAACCACTCCTTAATTAATTGGCTCCCATACCACTGTTGCACTGTTGTCTATTATTAATGTGTTATGTTGTACATTTTTGAGTGCGGTTACTGTTTAGAATTATGATTACGGTTAGGATTTCGTTCACGCGCATATTGTTGCTGTGAGTGCCTTTATTTTCCCACTCGTTGTGTCTCAGGAATCCCGCATCTAGAGCTTGCAAGCTCACTGGGTACTTTCTACTGTAATAAAAAAAACATCAGTCTATCAAACGATGTTTGGCCAGCGTGGCAGAGTAGGTCAAATACCCCCGACAGGGGTTCTCTTGACAAATTTTTCTTAACAAGTGCAGAACAGTTTCCATTAGGCCTTTAAAAGCCTGGCCCCTTGCCTACATTTTTTGCACATTGTTCCAATATATTCCCTTCAGTCGGTTGCTAGTATTAGGCCCCATAATAAATAAAGCAGGCATGTCATGCTGTTAAGAACTTAGAGATAAAAGCAGAAGTATAATAACGGTCCTCTTCCAATACATTTGCGGGAACATAGAAAAGCAGACCAAATAACCTTTATAGCGGCTGTTTGGAGCTTATTCTAGCAGAGCCCCTTCTGCCTGCAGTGGCCTGAGTGAGTGAATGCAGGGCAGCAGATTCGCTCACGATTGACAGTTTCTGTGCGTGGGTTGCCCGTTTCTATTTCAGGATGCATTTCCTGTGAGGGTGAAGGCCGTCAACATTTTCAACGAACCCATCATCATGAAAGCGATCTTTGCTATTGTGAAGCCCTTCTTGAAGGAAAAACTCCAAAAGAGGGTTCGTTCATATTTGCTACTCTACAACACACATGTGCATAATTATATAACCATAACATAATTTGTTGCCTTCTTCACGATTTAGCCGACTTGATTCAGGATCACAACTCTGGAATACATTATTTTTATATGCAGCGGTAACATCTGCACCACACAGAAAGATGGTCCTACAAGAGGCAGTTTGATTCCTGTCTCTAGCACCTTGGTGTGCTAGGTTTGTGTGCGCTGCCTATGGTCTGGATGAGTTTCCTCCAACTTGTTTGGTTTCTTTTCATAGCTTAAAAAAAAATTCATTAATTGTTTGATAACGTAATAAATAGCTGTCGTTTTCAACCAGTGAGTCGAGATTCATGAGTGGGCTATGAGCACCACCTAGTGGTCCGTGGTGACCAGACCCAAGTGGGCAAATGGTCTTTGAGATGGAAAAAGTTGAACATTTCTAATATATAGGACACAATGTCTGTTTGGTTGGTGCTGGCTGACTGCATAGCTCCCCCACCCACCTCTCTGTGGTTCCTTCACACAGCTGACTCATCCTCTCATTGAATGAGTTCCTCCTACATTGAATGAATACCGCGTCACGTGGCATTAGAAATTCTAACATAGTCCGCTGTCTCCAGTACTACTTCCACGGCTCTGACCTGAGCTCGCTGCACCGGAGCCTGCCCCCGGGGGTCCTGCCCAGTGAGTACGGGGGGGCAGCCGGACCCCTGGACGCCCAGCGCTGGGCTCTCACCCTGCTGGACTGGGAGCCGTTCTTCCTGCGTGAATTTGGGGGACCCGTGGCAATGCCACCGTCGCCCGTGCTGATAGCCGAGGGTCAGCAACTGCAGATTGGGACGAGCAGGGCCGTTTCACAATACACTGAAGAAGCTGAAGAGGCTTCAGCCAAACTCTAGACGTGGTGCGCAGTTAAATAGTAGACGCGTCTCACTCCTCTACAATAATACCCCGGTGCACGTCAGAGACGCATTCTGCAAAGGTGTGATGAACATCGAAATGACGTAAATCAAACACATATTTGCTCGAGGATGGCTGCCTATGAGTGACATCGTCAGAGTTAGGGGCAGAGTGTGTTGGAGATAGAGGCATAATGGGTGGAGGTGATGGCTGAGAATGCAATGGATACGAATAAGGATGGATGCTATCGACAACGTGCGGTGATGCATGGCAGCTAGTGGTATTAATAAAGTGATGACTTATTTGTCGAGATATGTAAGAGGGGGAGCCATAAATCGGGGTATTTCCGTGTTCACTCACAGCAAACAATTGTTGTTTGGTACTGTAGCCATAGTGGCCACCTACAGTGGCCCGTGGGCAAGATATGAAATGAATATTGTGTCCGTGTAGGAAGAGCAATAAGCCAGCAGAGTTCAGATCGTAAATCATTCCAGCTGCAATTCAATCAAGTTCCTTTGTGTGGAAAGCCTCAATTAGAAGAAAGCACTGCATCCACAGTGATTTAATGCTCTTTTGCCGATTCCTGACCATCTCGCCGAGTTCAATTTTAGATCTGGTTGTCAAAGAAAGCGTATGAGAGAATGATTGGTAATTTGACAGCATTAGCCATTTGATTTAATGAATAACAATTATCTTTTTCAGCCAGTGGAATCTCATTGGCTGGGACGATTTCCAACGTTTTATTGGCCTAAGTTTTGAGTCGGGAGAGTTTATTTTACCAGGCAAGAACGTGGAGCTTTCATATGATCTCTTACAAGGTTGACCTGGTCATGGTGGCCATAAAAGTGTGCCTAATGTTGAGCCTTTGTAAGTCTGGCGCAAGATCCTTGACGTACTAAGCAGCTGTGACTTATATTGTGTCGTGAAACATATAAAATCAGTAATATGATTCATCATCATTCCCCACTTAATCCTATAGAGGGTTGCGGTAAGCCAGAGCCTAGCCTGACACATACAGGGCGCAAGACAGGGTTATACCGATGATGGGATGCTAGTCATTCACAGGGAACTGAGGAAGTTAGTCGGCAAGCCAGTTAATTTAGGCAGTGGCATGTCTTTAGGCTGTGGGAGGAAACAGAAGTTCCCAGCAAATAACAGTGCCGATGCAGAGATAACATGCATCTTCTGCACAAAGGTACCCGAGCCAGGAATCGAACCCAGGGCATTCTTGCTATGAGGCGGCAGCACTATTCACACCGCATCATGCTATGGCTACAATGTTAATTACATGCAGCTTAATGTGTTCAAGGGTGTACATAACATGCTTAATGTGGAAAGTACACATGGCGGTGTATGTTTCAGTGTTTAGTGGTTTATGTATATATAATATGTAATGTTACTTTGTAAATGTTGACAAGCTTTATTGTACGTATAAAAACGGCACTGAATTGCTTAGAATCCTGCCACTATGTCTTAGCAAGCACGTGGCATGCAGGAAAGATGCAATAATACTTGATGTATAAAAAAAGTGGCCTGCATGAATTTTCTCGTTTAAATTTCAGAAGGTGTAGCATTAGTAGTCCAAGGATTAATAACAAGAGTGATGGATTTAAGTGCGGTGTTAATGGTCATTGCAGAGGTCTACGGATTCGTGAGTACAAGTGCTTATGTTCAGAATGGTTTACTCATTGAAATGTCTGTAAACCTTCGTTGACACTTGGGGTTTAATTGCTTCATATATCCAAGGCTTAATTCACTCTTTAAGCTGAAAGACATATCACATTGCTTGCCTAGTTACTGGATATTTACGTAATGTTTTTCTATTGATAAAGAATACGTTTTTTTAAAATATCTCAGTACCCTGCAAAGTTGAAATTTTTTGTAGAATGTTGCTTAAGTATACGTTTTGAGGATAGGTTAAATCGGCCAAATGTAGGCAATGACTACAATATATATCAAGTCATAGAATGTCGGTTGCATATGAGCAGGTTGAGCAATATTCGTTTTTTCGAATTGAATGTCGTTTAATGTTTACTCATGTATACATGCACATGTATTTTGTTATATACGGAGTTAAAATTAATAGCCAAAATTCTTCACAACAAATGGACACTTGTATTCAGTTGTCAATTAACTGAACAGGTTAACCTTAGATATGAATGCATTTTTAGTGTTTTAGCAAATAGCCGAGCATAGAACCCTAAGCATCTGCCATTCGATGCAATGCTTAATTTAACTTAGTTTCCCACTTCATTCATCCAGTGCAAGTCATCTACATTGCGTATTTGTATTTCGCAGTCAACACAGCAGCCGTAAAAAAATGACTTAAAATTCCAAACTACCAATGTGTGATGTGCTCTGATCAGAGTAGCTGAAAAGAGTGGCTTGTAGTTGCTTCACCTTTCGGGCTGTGGAGAAGCGAAACTGTTTACTTTGCTGGGTGTGCTTATGTTCGTCCTCCACTACATATGCCCACATAGCTTCCATCGCGTGCAGTGTCTGATGTTTAAGGATCGGTTTATCATGTGGTCTATCCTTACCATCTTTACCGTGTTCATCAAATTTCTCTGCAGCCAGTCGTTGTACATTGCGCTCAAGAGTCCACAATTACCTCCTCTAAGACTTAAAAGTACATATGTAAGCGTCACTTGTTATTTACTTAATACAAGCATATATTAGATTTTATTTACGTCACGGAATCATGTGTTAGCACTTAAAATACTTGGCTTTCCACGTCAAAATTCCTATCGACAAATGTATGCCTACATCGCTTGTGATGTGTAGGCACAAATCGGTGAGAAATAGCATTGCCAATATACCTACGTTCTCTTGTTGCCATAACTCTGTAGCGGCGGTATAGTCATGCATCACGAGGTCGACAGCCTTCAAGGGGTTACATATCACAGCAAAACATTCCTGGTGTGCAATGAAAACCCCTCGTGATGAAGTTGGCACCATTGAAGATGCTCCTGAGAAATGACTTGACTGAATTTCTTGGGTAAATGAATTTGTTCTCACCATTACCATACCCAGATAAAAGAATCTGGGAAGTAAACACTATACCACCAACACACGTGCCTGGTGACAGTACAGTTCAACAAATTCGTCGGATACGACATTTCTGACGATGGAGGTTTTCATGACTCGATGCGTGATGATTGCTTCGAAAAGCTGCTCTCTCGGGACAGCCGCGTCGATCGCTTCCTCTCTCTCCACCGCGTGACATTTCTCCTCGCACGTTGCAGGCATCTGCGCCTGAGGATGCCTCTAATGTGTGAGGCGGAACGTCGCGAGGTGGAGAGAGGAAGCGATCGACGCGGCTGTCCGGAGAGAGCAGCTTTTCGAAGCAATCAAAAAAACGG
>JAZEWT010000030.1:4082765-4097059 GCA_036362905.1 Mordacia mordax | reverse complement strand
GACGCATCTTATAATGCAGAGACTATAGTGTGGTAATATTGCAGCACAACTCCAACCAATAATATATGTACATTTGAATAAATTAAATATTTTTTAGAGTTTAAACCTTTATGACTACAGTGCTATATTGTGTAAAAATGAAAATATTGTATTTTGTGCAGTGCCAGTTTGTGAAAATGTTGTTTTCGTTAAAAGCGTAGGTGTGCAAAACACCAATAAGTTTGAAAAGTAGCATTTTTTAATGCCACCAAAACGTTTATATTCGTTTTTTTTTATGAATGGTTGAAAAGCACTCGTGCAATTTGCTAATTCTGCATTTCTGTGAAGTCAGACCAACGTAAAATTACTGCACAATGACTACGGAAGCTTTGTTTTGCGTTTATCTCCCTTGGGCATGAAAGCGACTCCGTATATTGTCAATCCTCGTGAGAACAGCTCGATTGTATTTCATTAAACATTTCCACAGCAAGACCCGATTTGAAGAAAAAAAACGTGCTCTGCAATGCCTGTGAAATGGGCTCAATGGATTTTCTGCTCAGTGCACAAATGTCCATGTAATGTTTACAGCCCTTGAGAATATTAGGCAAGGAAATTTAAGCTGTTAATATCGCGAACATTAACAGTAATTACCACGTCAATTTTAAGTTAATCTTATAGCGAAATGCACCTATACTTCAGGAATATTAACAATTAGCCAAATACATAATTTAAAAAATACAAAATATCCCGGTATGCTACTAAGTATTCACAATTACTTGTAAGTCATTGTTCATAATAAAACCTGAATGTCAGTTTTAGTGGTTTGTTTCGAGCCTTTATTGCACATTTATTTAAATGAAAAGCCATGTGATGCAACATTCTACAATATTTTGAACGCAATAGGCTGCTGCCATGCTCGTGCCTTGTTTATATTTCCCCCAAATACAAATAAGCATTGCATTTTGAAAAATTTACTGTTAACTGAGCAAATACAGTACATACCACCAACAAATCTAACACTGGTGAAATAGTTAAGAGTGCATGCATTAAAAAAATGTCCATTCGAACACACCGTTTTTTTACATGTAAGATTTCAAGACTCGAAGTATGAAAATGGCTTTCCAAAGCCATTCTTTTGGGAGTCATGTCAACTGTTCCCTCTCCTTCACAATGGTTCACCTCCCACGTTGGAGGTATCATAACCATCCAGAAACACCTCCAGCATAGGTGAAATGTCACCAAGACTACAGCAAGAATACTCGACGCGCCTATCCTGAGAGAACCACTGTACGGTTCTTTTAGGACAGCCGTGTGGAGTGCTGTGGAGAGCAATTCTCACGATCAGTGCCATTTACACCTACTGTAACGTTGCAGGTCCGTACACTAACATGTAACCTAGTACTCTTAAGCACATCACAACCAACACTTCATTACCATTAAGACACAACACTTCACAAAAAAAACTGCTACAGGCACACTACTGTCATATCCAGTCAACACTGTTTGTAACTTGATCGAAAATCTCGGCAACACCAATGTAACAATTTTCTATGATTACATCACAACTATAAGCAATTTAAAAAGTAATCAGGCCAAACGAAATTCATTTTACAGTACCACAAGGACAATGGCATCTGGTTTTTGATTTTTCAATACATACCTAATTTGTGAGTAGCAACTGAATAAAATTAAGATTTTTTTTTCCCATAAAGGATCATGTACATCCACAGATAATCCAATTCTAAAGCAGTCAACAAAAAACGAATGCAATTCACTACTAAATCACATGTTAGTCATGAACAACTACATAACTGTTAAGAGCTATTTAGGAAAATGTTTAAAATAACACTTCGAAATATAACACATTTATTTAATTATGCAGCAACGATGAGATTGGGTTGAGTAGACTATTCAGTGTACAAGCGAGAATGTTAAGACGTTATCGTGTCCAAAACTGCTGATCACACCAGACAGAACACGTGCTGTTGATGCCACACAACAGAATATGGACAATATTTCAACAGATTTGTTGTGTACTTCAGTTTTCAGCAATACACAAGTGATGAGCAACAGGGAACTTATAAAACGGCACAATAAATATGGGGCATATAAATAACTAAAGTTCCTTGAAATACCAAAAACAGACTGCCCTCGTTTTAGAAGAATAGCTGCTTCAAACTAACGATAAACACTGCTAGCAAAGGAACAGTTCAAATGTGTACACGTTAGTTTCCACCACTCATTAACCTGACAAGCCAATTCCACTGCCTAAAAATAAAACTCCGCAGTGAAAATCACGAGCACATTTAAAGATATTGTGGCGTAAACTAAAAACAGATTTACAAAAGCTAAATATTCAGCGGTGACAGATTAACTTTTAAGTTGCATGCCTTTGTTGCTCTAAGTCGTGAAATTTCACGTCAAATCCATTCATTTAGCTTAGCCGAATGGCTACGCACACCATCAACAAGGCTGACTAAACACACTGCCAATGTGAAATGCAACTCTTGTGTCTTCTTCAATGCTAAAGCCATTGTTATGCTACCATAAAGTCTGCTCTGCAGCTAAACCAACTTGTACCTACCACGTACAGATTTGTTTTCTTATTATTTTGTTCTTCATGCTTTGCAGGGAAATTGGACTTAGCTCACGATAAGAGACACGGTGTTCCCGACCGTGACATGTAATGTCTGATTTTGCAATAACTGTTGAGTTATTCTATGCATTATCAGATGGGATGTCTCCTTAATATAGCTTGAATTGCTACATCTCACATTTTCTCCCCCAATACTTATCAAGGGATTAATTTTAGTTAATTTTACTAGGAAAAAGCAGCAGGATCTGATTCATAGAGCAAACAGATCTCACAATCTATTTCCACAACCTGCATGTTCGTTTTATATTAATAATATATCGGGATATTTAAACCACTAAAACATATTTAAGAAATAAATTCAAACTCAATTCATATGATCATGTCGGTCGTGGCAAACATTTAGCATATTATTCATTTTATGACTGTTAAATGCATAATTTTTTTTGGATAAATTCTTGTTGGTAGTGATAATTCATAAGTGTCTAAATTATATTTTTATACGCTAAAATAATTTGTCACTGAATCTTTCCAAGACATCAAACTTTACTGTCAATCCTAATCACCCACTCGTGAGACTCCACATGCACCTTCACTCAATCCACAAGTTACACCTCACTTACATTAATGGTGCTAGTGTTCCACTTGGATCCATTTCACCCGAAGGCGATGTCTAAGTTCATTTCACCAGAGGGAGTTTCAATAAATCTTGCATGATATTTGTCATCCAAAGATTAACAATTGTGATTTACACTCGGACTAGGTGCAGCAATTCGCTAGCACAAGTCAGAGGCGCTTGCCTTAGTCTCTTACATAAAACTGTAATATGTTTGTAAACGATAGCTGCGCGTGTACGGAGAACATTTCTCTGCATAATTGCTGCATTCCTACACGTTGCTTTGACGCGCTTTACTATTCGCAATGCTTAACTGCCAAGTACATGCGACAATAGTCAATTGTAAATACGGATAAAATATTACGTTTCATCATTGAGTATTGCGTAACCTATAGATTGCATTATAAGCAAATGGGAGTTATTTCATAGCAGCTTACGTGTGTACCTCTATCATTTAATCCATCAAATGCACAATTATTACATAATATGTAACACTCCTCAGTTTGTTGATATCGCCATCACAACCTCAGAGCAACCATCATCATAAAGACTTTTTCCCAATTCCCATCGGGGTAGCCATTACCACAGATCATTCTTTTCCACTTTTTTCTACCATTTACATCCTCTCCCATTAAACCCATCTTCTCAAGGTCCGTCTTCCACTATCTTTGTCCACATTCTGATTGGCCTACATCTACCAACTTTGCCTCCTTCCACTTCAAATATCATGCAAGCTTTGACATAATTATCATCTTCATACAGAGCAACCTCTTGTAGAGAATCAACACATGACTAAAACAATAATGGGATTTTTTAAATATTAATATTATTACGGCGACAGCATCCTAGCGATTATGGCGACTGCATCCTAATATCTGCATAGTGGGGGTTGTAATTAGTCAAAGTCGCGGTTGGAGAGTACCAGTGGAGCGACCAACGTCCAGATGTAGAGAGCCAGACAGACCCAGCTGGAGCACACCTTGACCCATACTGCTGGCCACTTGCTTGTCAGAGTCTTGAAGTCTGAGTCAGGGCTGTGGAGACACAACAATCTATTCAAAGGCCAAAACCTTATTTCTTTTTGCTCCTCCACCCCTCCTTAAATAATTAGAACGTACTTTATCCAACCATGAGATTAATGATCTGTTGTTGATTTCAATGAATGCTACCCAACCTCCTTTACTCAGAGGATCATAGGATTGTTGTTTGTCTGGAACCTCCTTCCAGACATGTTCACCAAGGGAGATCCAAGGCAACTTGAGCGCAGGTGACATTGCCCGAGGGTTTATTTTACACACAAACACCTCCCCCATGACGATTAGGTTATGAACCATGAGAGGGAGATGAATTATCTTATAATAACCATTAACGCTCTTAAGTGCTTCTAATTATGTAAATTGAAGAGCTAAAGTGACCTCAAGGTAGACATAAAACGTGTTGATCGGCCGCACACATTACCAGTGCTATTCGGATTTGTAAAAAAAAAAACCCAATAAAAAATTGTTGCCGATTCGCCATTCTCTGGCCGTTGTTGTTGACGCGCCGTTCTCTCCGCAGCTCTGTACAGCGCTTTGTGACCCTCGGGTGAAGAGCGCTCCCTGAATGCAATTATTATTATTCTCCAGCAAACAGTCGCTGGGACGACGCGAACAGCCTTCGGATAACCAGTGCCGCTCACCTGTACCAGTTGGTGAGCGTCATCATGATGTAGAGCGAGGCCAGGAAGAGCATGAAGTGAAAGAACGAGTAGC
The DNA here is from genome assembly GCA_036362905.1 of Mordacia mordax. Taxonomy (NCBI): domain Eukaryota; kingdom Metazoa; phylum Chordata; class Hyperoartia; order Petromyzontiformes; family Petromyzontidae; genus Mordacia; species Mordacia mordax. Next base: position 4,092,120 of record JAZEWT010000030.1, on the reverse strand, counting down.
TGTACTGCACGCCGTCGCGCTCGTTGTCCGAGGCGCGCCGCGCGCCGGCGGCCCCGCCGTCCTCGCTCCCGTCCTCGGCCGAGCCGCCCGAGCTCGGGTCGTCGATGAGCGTGGCGTCACCGCTCGACAACGTCAGCTTGCTCACCTGGCTGTTGGTGGACGTGCGGATGCTGCGCAGCGACGAGTGGGAGTGCGCGTCAGCGCTCCGTTACTCAAGCGTGACCGCAGTTTGGTCCAAACGCATTTGCAACAACGACGAGTTTAAGTCGATTGATTTTATTCACCCACTTAAAATTGTCATTGGTCACTTACTGTGCATTATGGGCATGCAATTTTGCATGTTACTGTTTACTCGATGATTATCGTTGGCATTTCATCTTCGCACAATTTGGTGCTTTGAGTTTACCATTTGATCTTATGTGTTGTTGTGTCGGTCAGTTTGAACGTTTGTTGCATTGCAGGAATCCCACATCGAGCGTTTGTATGCTCACTGGGTACTTTCTGCTGTTGCAATAAAACATCTGTAATGATGTAGGTTCTCACGGCTCGATGCATGATAATTGCTTCGAAAAGCTGCTCTCTCGAGAGAGAGACAGAGGAAGCGAACGACGCGGCTGTACCGAGAGAGCAGCGTTTTTGAAGCAATCATCAATAAAACATCTATTTCTATATGCTGCACTAATACACCACATTTGTGCAGATTATTGCACAGACACCATTTAAAAAAACAATTACCCATAAATGTATGAAAACACAAACTTGAATGAAACAACGTAGGTCAAAGACACGTGAAATGCAATAGCAACTTCCATTTCAGGACAATGCCGGTGTGGGCTGTGAATGAGTGTGCGCGACACAGCCGCACGTCTGACTGCAACACCTGGAGTAGAGGATGCACATCAAGTAGATGGCCAGCCCCACGATGCTCTGGGCATCCCACCACTGCGCCGGTGGTGCAGGGACTGTGGGCGTGACGGAACCGTTGGTGGACGTGGGAACTAGGCTCTGCGAAAGGAAGTTGAGCAAGCTGGGGTTGCACGCTCGCTCTGCAAGAACAAAAGAACAAACACCACGCAGATTAGCAGATTATACAGCAATGCTGACTTGAGTCAAATGTTGAATGTGTTAAGACCAATGTACGTCATAGTATGATGGTAATGTGGCTAGATTTAAATACTTAAGACACAATAAGCAAGTTATTTAAATTAGTGGATTGAATTGCCTAAAAGGTAAGAATCTTCAGCAGTTTCTTACAAGCAATAAACAACTCGTGCAATATGCTAAAAGTGAATACTACAGCCTCTGTTTCACACGGGTAGATCATTCCGTGCAGCGATCATTTTCCAGAGCGAGCGCTCAGGTGGTTACATAAAAGACTAAATGCTTTATCTCCGACATTGACTATTAAATGCATACATCTCAGTGAAAGAAACTCTTGAACTAAAACACGAAAGGAACAGTCACAACGACTAAACTGTCACGTAACAATATATAACTTGTGTGACGATTATCATTACAGTATTATTCAAATTCCGGATATATGAAACTCGACAATTCTCAGGACTCCCCAGTAGTCTATATAACCCAGGAGTTGGGTGTTTAGTATATGGAGGCCTTACCGGGCTCATTAGTCATGGCCGACCATGTGAGGTACATGGTGTAGAGAGTGATGATCGATGACTGCAAGAGGCCAGAACGTGGCTGTACCTCCTGGAAGAGAATTCGATGTAAGTTATACACTGTGCTAAATGCAAGGCAGTCTGATCACTTAAGCACCCTCATAAAATGTGTCTTTTATTATACTTTACATGAGTAGTAAAGCTTTATACCACATTACGTAACACAGACTGTCTCATTTCTATCACATTTGTGTGTTGTCCACAATGCGTTGTGCGCCTTGAGTAGAGAGATGTGTGCGACAAACACGAGCCCACCGCTCCAGGCACCACGGCTGTCAGGTGCGCGTGACGGCATTCGGAATCACCTGGACGCGAGGGAGGATGGAGATGGTGGAGGCGATGATGCATAGGATCAGGTTAAAGCTGATGAAGAATTTGTTCAGGGCACAAGCGTCGCTTGTCGTGTAGAAAACGAAGAACAGCACGATGGCGGTAAGAGACAGCATGTAGTTGATCCCGGTCACTGACAGTAAAGCTGCAATCAAGAGGGTACACGTTTAAGGTAAACAAACGTACCATTGTAATAATGTAGGTTTATCACAGCGCGATGCATGATGATTGCTTCGAAAAGCTGCTGTCTCGGGACAGCCGCGTCGATTGCTTCCCCTCTCCACCTCGCGACGTTTCGCCTCACACGTTAGAGACACTGCAACTGAGGATACCTCTAACGTGTGAGGCGAAACGTCGCGAGGTAGAGAGGGGAAGCAATCGACGCGGCTGTCCCGAGACAGCAGCTTTTCGAAGCAATCATCAAACGTACCATTGTGGCTGAAAGCATTGTGTAACCCCCCTATTGTCAACTGGTGGGTCGTAACACATTAGTAGACGCGAGCGCCACATTGTGGTTCGCGGAGACCATACATAAGTGGGCCTTGAGGTGCCAGCCGTTGAGAATCTCTGCTAATTAACACATTCCTTTATTGCTACAACCTTCTTCTGACACATGGCCACACGCAGCTGCAGATTGGTGATGAAGCCGAGATCGATTGGCCTAGGTGATGGTGCTAGTTAACGATTACGATGGTACCATCAGCCAGCCCTTCTGGAAAACACCGTGTACATGGAAATCACGTAAAAAGACACGAAGGGGCTATGGGAAATAGTGGGTTAGGTTCCAGGCTCACAATATAACCTTATTCATGCATCCTATAACTTCGTCTGAAACCTGAAAATATGTCTGTAATTAAAACATTTAAGTTTGCCTCTAACCTTTAATGATGATATGAGGTGTTGGAGAAGATGTTGAACCTTTATTTTGCCTCTTTTCACTTAGCATACTACCTTCACTCTCATTCCTCTTTGGAACCGTGGTATCTATAGTATTGTACGAATTAAGGATACGTGCATTAAGTAGTCAACAGCGGAGGCTGTTTCAGACGAATCGATCCCCAATTCTATGCCTTTAAATGTAGAAGTTGTAGAACAGTAATGGAAGCAAATATCACAGAGCTACCTCTGAAATCCCATCAAGCATGAAGTGGCTGATGGTCCAAAAGGGGCATACATTTTCCACCTGCCAGGCTGCTGAGAATGTTGTTCATCATGTTACTATCACATTTTTCATCCTGAAGAGCTTAATTGATTTTCAACCTTTTTTCAGGAGGGTCCTACAAAAAACACGGATCCTTAATTCGTGTTTCAGTTACACTGAGATATAATTGTGTTATAAGTATAATTTATTACACAATACTGCTGCAATGCCAGTTTCCAACTGGTCAAATTCTTGCAGCCTGGGACCTTAACGCAGGCTATGATCATTGGGAATGTTGTTAGTACAATATTATAACTTGTACAACAGACTCTACTTGAATCATTTCTTTTAAGCATTACTCAGTTGGATTTTAATAGGATTTGGTGTTATAAGCTCACCCCACAATGGGCTCCTCCCTGCTGTTTTGCTGCCTATCATCTCTAGTCTACTGTGTTGATGACTACACCAGTGTGGGGCAGGGAAATGCACTTCCAAATGCAAAAGTAAGTCGTGGTTTTAAAGTGTTTTGACTTTTACTTGACCGCAACCTATTAAAAATCACACTGTCAACTGACACACATGACGTGAAGACGATCGATGAGATACCAAGGATGTGAACCTAAATGTAAGATAATACATACAAGCTAAGGTACATGCATGAAAATAGACACTATAATAATTAACAACCAAGGCAGAACGCAGCTGTGGTCTTTACATTTAAAGCATAGGCCACGCAATTGCGGCGCAGAGAGACTCACCCGCGTACCAACACCGCGAGTTGCCCTCCTCCATGCGCTCCACCCATGACTCGTTCCACGAGTGGGCAAAGTCAATGAGCAGTACCAGCTGGATAAGGATGAAGCAGAAGGCTCCAGACATTCCCATGTAGAACCACACTGTGTGGGTAGAGAACGAGGCAGCACGACTGCAGTGTAAATCCTCAGCACATGCAAGCAACACTGCATCACATTTAAAGAACTGTTTACTAGTAAAGTATTGCATAAATGTAATGTGTTGTGAACAAAAGTGTATTACCAGAAGTGAAAGACCCTTCTGGAATATAGAATGCCCCAACGGTGATGGCCACCATCGCAGCAAACTTGAAAAACCAGAATCTGCAAAGGAGAAAAAAATGAAAATATCACCAGTTTAACCCTGCCCACTGTGGGGGCAAGTGCTGCTACTGACCACCTACTAAGGCCCGCATGAAGTGGGTTTGTGGTGCAAAAGGCAGAGGACCAGGATTGAGATAGGTGGAGGAAGGGGATATGGGATGCAACCAGGAAACACAGATAGAGCTGGTGAACGGTCATTAAACCATTTGTGTTTGGGAAGCACACAATGTGCTCAGATACAATTTATAATTAATATCCTGCTGAACCCAGGTCACCATATAAATAGCATATTGTGTATGTAACTGCATCATAGTTCCCCAGGCATGCACAAACACACTCGTATGCAAACAAGGCATTTGATATTTAAGGATAAGATTAAATTATTTGCATGCACTGGCCAATGTTCTATGAGATGCAGCCTCTAGCAACTTTAAGACAGCACCTAGATATGCAATCTCATTTAGGCATATAATTAATCGCAAATGTGCTATTTTTTTTATATTAGGCTGCAATGGTGTTTCCAACAATGAAGGTCACCCTGAAATCCAGCGACACATACCCATTGTGCAGTGGAGCACGCGGGTCACGGCTGGTCCGCACACCGACGGTGATGAGACAAAAGAGCAGGAAGAACATGGCCATTCCAAAGCACACGCGGTACACAGCCTTGTACCCAACGAGTGCATCGCAGTTCACATAGCCATGGACCCCAGGCACCTGTGTGCCCATGCCACCCTCGCAGAAGCCAGGGATCTGTGAGAAAAGTCACGCGGCAAGACATTACAGCATAGCCACAATTATACACGCGTCATGAGATATTTTTTTGTCAAAAATTGTGCCATTTGCAACGACTGATTAAAATAATAATTGCATTTATAAAGCGCTTTTCACCCTAGGGTCACAAAGCGCTGCACAGAGCGGTTGGAAAGCATGCAACCAGGGTGGGTCTCCACAAATGTATTTATTCGTAATCACTTTCCAGGATCTATTCTCCAGCGGTTTCCCCGGCAACTAAAAAGTGATACATTGTAACAATTTGCTCAACAAAGACACCGGCCACGGTGATTTTCCGCTTCTTGCAGAGTTTGGCAATTCATCCCAGTAGCGACACTGGTTAATTACTGTGGGCGTATTAGAAGTCGTCTACATCACAGTGGACATTAAAGATCAAATGTCACTCAAAAACGCGTAGTATTATTCAGGAAAGCCACAATGAATTGTAGAGATGTTGTGTTGATAAATGTGCCGCTTATCATGGAAAGGACTACGTAGTAAATACAAAAGACGCTCACCTCCACTGGCCACGTTACAACTCACCTGCTTTAGGCGCAACTCCACGCCTGGCGAAAGCATAATGCACGCAACGGCCGTTCCCAGCAGAAGGAACAGTGCGTAGACGAGGCGAGTGATGGTGGAGTTGTTGCCACTGGGGCAGCATGCACACAGCAGGCATGGGGCGCTGCTGCAAAGGCATGGCACCTGTGTACACACGCAAAATACACACCTTATACGCAGAACATTGCACACCGACAATCTTCTGCTAGATGAGGGCCTCCACACACTCCACAGAGGTTAGGAAGTCGTTATGTGACGACCATACTTCATAACGCTGGCCAGATGGGGTTTATGAAGGCAGAGGGCATATGTTTGGGAGGATAATAATGGATTTGTCTGCACTGCCTTCTGCTGACAGCCCCACTACTATTTGGGTGAATACTCTTCCAGGTGATTTGGTTAGGATATACGATTTAAGAGGTTTCATTGACTTACCTGCTGTCACCACCAGGATTTACCTGTCATACGCATTTTGGCAACTGATGAATGTCAGTTGTTTAAGTAGTGCGCAATATACAGGGTGTATAAGAAGTTTCAACCCATAAGAAATACCAATATTTATAGCACTTCGAGAGTGACTTTCACTCGAGGGTCACAATGCGCTGCACAGAGCTGTGGAGAGAACGCCATGTCAGCAACATCAACGGCAGAAGAACAGCAAATCATCTCATCTCATCTCATTGTCACAGGGCGCAAGGCAAGGATATACCGACGATGGGACGCCAGTCCATCGCCGGGCAACAGCAAATCAGCAATAACGTTTTGTTTTTTGTTACAAATGTGAGCTGTGGAAAGAACGGCATGTCAAAAACAACATTAGAACAGTTTAAAAGTAAAATTAAACAACATACACTTAATTCACTTATAAACATTGCAATCATTTCACCTTCTCTCACTTGAAATTGAGAGCCATCAGCGTATTTCGATACTTGCACACATTAAAAGTGCGTTCGTCTAACAGTAATAAAATGTTGAATATATATTCCATGATTCTAGACTTTGGATCCACCCTGTACATTAGTAAAAAATATATTGTTTTACACTGCGGGACATTGGGACAACGATTTTGGGGTAATTCATGTAAACAGACTTTTTCTATTTCACATGCAATCGTTTAGGTACTCGATGCCCAAAGCACACAATGAACTGGCGATGCTAAAATGGCATCTAACATGTCGTAGACACAACACTTAATCATTACGTAGAATGCCCATTTTCCATTGCGCGGACAATTTTATATTTAAACGCTGTGTTAACACATCGATGCATATTCAAAATGGAAGCGATGTTAATAAAATGGTTTCTCAAATCTTAGTATAATTGGGACATTATACAGATCTGTTCAATCATGCACTTTGTTATTTTCAGCACGGTACAGTACTATACATTGCCATTTATGACAATGTTTTGCATTTTGAGAGCAAACCAGAGTAACTGCAGAAAACACACTAGGGGGATGAGTGACAGGTGTACATTATCAACTTGACCGACTCATTTCATGTAGAGATAATCTGGCTCCACTGCAAGTCACGGTTTGGCGTTTCTCATAACTGCCATATTTGACTTTTATACGTGAAAGTGTAGAAGTATAAATAAAATGCGTGATTATTTTTAGGAGCTTAGAGTACAAGACATTCAATGAAATGTCCAGGTGCAAGGTAACACTGTTCACATGCTGTGTATCAATAAAGTCATTAAAGGACGATATTTATATACTTTTCGGGAAAGAAAATTATCTCATTTCAAAGCAACAAAAAATGTCCATACACCACCAGAGCAAAAGTACTGCAGAGGGTATTCCAAAATATATATAATCAATTTAAATTGGAGCGTCTTTTAGTGCCATGTCGGCAAAGATATTAGAAACATTGTATTGACAGTATATACAAATTTCTATTCTGTACATATTGTTTGTATTCGCGCAGTTACACATTTAAATTGTCATTTTACACGAGGCGTTCCATCAAGACATTTTCTATGGCATAATGTGTCGTGAAAGCGATGCGTTAGCGCACAAAGAACAAGCCGTCACGAAATTCGCCACATTATAAAAGCATTCGCAAATTGCTCAATTGGGATTAAACACAGCAATCATCGCCTCCGACTGCGAAAACTTGGCAGGAGCCGCTTGAAGAGTCATAACTCATTGAGGCTTTTCGTATCCAGACATGTAAAACAATAGAGTGAATGTCAAACTGTGATTCTTTACATTATGATTTACAGTACTGTACCGGCTGCATTCTTTGCAGTACAGAATGCGTCACACATCGGCATTGACAGTAATTGCCGCATTGCTTACTGTGCTAAAACCAACGATTATAGGGTTCTTTACAGTTACGCAGATCAAAATAAATAGAGGATTACTTAGAATGAGAGCAGTTTGAAATCCAAAACACTACAATGTTTATGTGGTGACTGCCGTTTTGGAGAGATGAAAAAAACATTTCCATTGCTTAGCTTGTTTACGTAATCTCCACGGTGCTTACTCTATTACAACGTTAAAATTGTGTAAACACGGCCTATTTTGAGCGCAGTGCACATGAAACACCGAACTGCACCTGCTCGGGAACATTTATTCCATCCATGTCTGTAGCAGAATTATTATAATTTTTAACCGCTCATTTTTTGTTGTCCGTCTATAGTTTGTTGCTGCTTTTCATCTTGCGGTTGGGCTGTCCTGGTGTTGTTGACGTGCCGTTCTCTCCACAGCTCGCATTTGTATTTGAAAAAAACTCAAAAAAAAACGTTGTTGCTGATTTGCCGTTCTTATCTCGTTCTTGATGTGGCCGCTCTCTCAGCGGCTCTGTGTAGCGCTTTGTGGCCCTTGGGTGATGAGCGCTCTGGAAATGCTGTTGTTATAATATATATTATATATATCCCAATATATGTATTAGTCACTGATAATTTTGCATTTTAAAATTATAGTTGAAAGTCAGATTATATTTTACATACTGTTCTGCAACGATGTGTATATATTTTTTTAAAAACCCAACAAAATGTTATTGCTGCTGATTTTCCGTTGTAGTGTCATTGTTGTTGACGTTCCGTTCTCTCAACAGCTCTGTGAAGCGCTTTGTGACCCTCGGGTGATAAACACTCTATAAATGCAACGATTATTATTAGTATTGCTACGCGTATTAAATTCCACATTGGAATTGAGCCATGCCATCACATGCCAGAGCAGAGGTACCAACACAGTCACCCCTTGTATTATAAATGTCAGCCTAAACAACCGCACACTCTCCGTAAATAATATTAAATATTAAGCAACGAAAGGATAACCGACGGTGAGAATTTCACTGCCGCGAGCCCGAGCCCCCCGCCGTCGCACCCCCGCGTACCGCGGTAAACGCATCGTTTCCCGCAGAGAAACCAGGCAACACCGTAGGCGTCTACCGTGCCAGGCCCCAACCCGTCGCAGCGCATTTAAGTGGGCACAAAATACACACAACGCACAATGCACCGGCCCTAGCGAGAAAGAGTCACGAGAAAAAGGACGCGTTTGTTTACCCAGCTTGCGGCAGACAGCAGCCCGAGAACGCCTCCCATGTCGGAGAGCCAGTTGTAGAATATGCTCCTGTCCGTTGTTTACCGTCAATGCGATTAACACAGCGCCCTGCGAGCGATTTGATTTCCCACCGCGGATAAGCTGTGCCTGGCTGCGGGTCCCAGCGACGGGCGCTGCCGACCCCGCGTCGATATGCACTGGGAAATACAGAGCAGTGTCCGATCACGCGCGGTCCCGTGCTTACTGA
>JAZEWT010000030.1:4057994-4082309 GCA_036362905.1 Mordacia mordax | reverse complement strand
CGCCCTCATTCATTATCAATACCCGCTTAATCCTGTACAGGGTACTGGATTAAGGGGGGGGGGGGGTCGGCGACTATCCCAGCCGATGGAGGACATAAGGCGGGGAAATATCCAGGCTGTGACACGAGTACATCGCAGGACACACTTTTTGGGGCAATTTACTCAGCTGGCCAATTAGCCTGGGCAGCAGCGTGTCTTTGGACGGTGGGAGGAAAACGGAGTACCCAGCAAAAACCTTCGCAGGAGGAACGGGGAGAACATACAAACTCCGCACAGAAAGGCACCGGAGCCAGGAATCGAATCCAGGATCTTGTTGTTGTGCGTGGCAGCGCAACGCACTGCCACAGCATGCCACCTTAGATACATACAAATATACATATTAACTCTTGCTCCGTTATACGGTATATGGATTAGCGTTATTATGTTTTACACCTTGAAATTTAGAGTGCAGCAAATTGCTTTGTCTGTATAAATAATAAATGGCTGCGTAACTTCACTCTGTCAGGATTGGCTCCCAAGATGTAATACACTTCAATCGACTCGCATCCACTTAAGTGACGGATGCCGAATTGATTTGACAGAGAATTGTATGTTACTTGGTATGGACCATCACGTGACATCTTTAACTCTTAACGCGGTCGAGGCAAGCGGACGGTTAGAATTCAGCCCGTGATGTTGTCCTGTCATCGGATCTTTGTGTGATTTGTAACCAACACACCTGGTCAATGCACAGCGCTTTGCAAAACTAATGTTCAGAAAATATACAAAGATGACGAGACTACAGGTATGGCAAGATAATGTACAATTGTATTAATAGTTTGTCATTAAATTGTGAGCGCATAAATGCATACCATACACGCAGACACTATATGTCATAGCCATTGTGTAAATTCAGGGTGATTCATTGATGTAATCTCCATAAAATATGAATAATAATTGCACTTCTAGAGCGCCTTTCACTCGAGGGTCACAAAGTGCTGCACAGAGCTGTGGAGAAAACGGAATGTTAATAACATCAGAGTAGATTAATTGGAGTAAACAATCGCTATGAATCAAATAAAGACGTATATTAACAGATAAAATAATTGTTAAACAAATAAACGAAGGAAAAAGTAATACGATTTATCCACGTGGCCTAGCAATCGGCAAGGTTGCAAGTTCAAACCCTGGTTAGTGGTTAACTCAGCCCATCATTCTTCCAGGGTCGGTAAAATGTTCACCAACTTATGGGTAGACAGAAAAGTTTATCCAATAGGGAAGGTGGCCATACAGTGAGCTGGCAGCAACAACTGCCCACGCACTACGGTCATCTACATATTAAGATGTTACTGGTCAATTAAGTCGTGTTTACGTGTGGGAGAAAACTGACGCACCTGGAGCAAACCCCATGCGAGTGAGGGGGCCAATGCCTTATCCCATACGCACGGAACAGATGAAGTTCCACACCTCTCCTCTACCCGATCTCATACGCAGGGAACAGATGAAGTTCCACACCTCTCCTGTACCGCCGTCTCCTGGCCAGCCAGGGTACAGCAGTGGTTTCCAAATGTTTTTTCCTGCGACCCAGTTGAAAATAAATTATGCCCGAGACTCAGTAAAGTATTTAAACTTGAGCTTTCATTACAGTAAATTTAGTCCTCTGGCTAGGACTGCTGATGCGGCTCACTGTCATGCTGGGATGATGGCTTGCTCTCGACCTGCGCTTCCTCGAGAACACTTATTCCTTCCTTGTTTGCTGAACAATTATCTTTTTTTATCGGTTATGTGATGCCCTTTTCTGAATAATAGTCATTATTAGACTTTCAGTTAAATGTTCTGATGTTGTCGTTGTTGACATGCTGTTCTATCCACATCTCAAATTTGGAACAAAAAAACAAACAAATAACGTTATTGTTGGTGATTTGCTGTTCTTATGTCGTTGTTATTGTTGTTGACATGCCGTACTCTCCACAGCTCTGTGCAGCGCTTTGTGACCCTCGGGTGAAAAACGCTCTAGAAGTCTAATTATTATTATAATACATTTCAATCTGAACCAGCAAGGCGACCCAGAACTTGACGCGCAGCGACCCAATACTGGTGGTGGTTTGAAGACCATTGACTTCGGCAGTGCTGGATTACTTGAGTGCAGAGCCACCAACATCCAGCTGTGTGCTGTTGAGTGTGTGTATTGATTGATTTGCTTTATCTCAGGACGGCTCGGCAATGAGTAGCGCTGCTGCCTCACAGCCTGGTTCGTTTCCCGGCTCGGGTGACTTCCGTACGTGTAGTTTGCATGTTCTCCCCGTGTCCGCGTAGATTTTCGCTGGGTACTCCGGTTTCCTCCAACCGTCCAAAGACACGCTCCTGCCGAGGTTAATGGGCCTGCTGAGTAAATTGCCCAGAAATAAAAGGCCCTGCGATGTACTAGCCTCATATCCTAGGTATAGCCCGCCTTGCTATTTCTGGCAGGATAGGTTCCAACCCACCAAGACCCTATACAGGATGAAGCGGGTACAGATACTGACTGACTGGTTTTACGTCACTTGGTTAGAACTCATTAAGAACACAATACTCTCTTGCAATGGAGACCTGAGCGAACAAATGGCAATGGCACAGTGCAGCTTATACTCGAGACACAGAGTTAAGATATTTAAACGGAGAGAGCAGGTACAAATCAACAGTAGACAGTCACTGCAAGCCAAAAGGAAATGCCATGCAACAACCATGTGACGTAAACAAAGGCATGTTACATTCCAGTGAATTAGATTTGCTTTGGATGCCTCTGACAAAACCCACCATTGTAAATGTTACATTGCACATTGCATCTTAATCATAGAAATACTCACTAGGCTGTACTCATACACCTGGTGCTACATAACCAGTCGGCGAAATATTTAATGAATGTGTTCTCCTTATAGAAAAAGAAATTTAATCTTGGAAGCTCAACCTCTTGTTTGCTAATGCTCTGGGCAGCACATCAGAATTATGGAAAAAGACTTTGTGGAGGCTGCCCTCGCTTTTGGAATAATATTGCTACGAGCTTAAACCTACAGCCAATGCCATCGGTGAGGTGCCTTAGATCCTTATTCGCATTTTAAAAAAATAAGCCCAGTTATATTTGCATAAATTGATTAGTCTTTTTGAAGGGTTGTATATGCTCAATCCTTTTGTTGTGCTAACAACTTAGCTTTTGCCATGCCACGATAACTCTGCTTTGTTTATTAACATATTGTGTTGTGCAATCTTGTGTGTTATTCTGTACTATTATGATTAAGATTAGTGTTGTATTTATGCACATTTTGTTGCTGTAAATTTATTTGCACTTTGGTTTTATGCGTTGTTACATCGGTCAGTTCGAACGTGTGCTGTGTCGCAGGAATCCCGCACTTTCTGCTGTAATAATAAATATCTATCAGCAGCAATTAGAAACATTTGTACACTTCTGTAAATACCAGCTCGCAAGTAATTCGATGAAGGGAATTGTACAGTTGAATTTAAACAATTTAAATTATATATGCCAACTAAAGTGTCTCATTTGTGGCAGCGTTAACTCTCAAATATAAATAAGTATATATTTTACTGTAATACACATCCTAATAACAATTTCATTTATAAAGCAATACGGCTAAATGCAATGTTGATGTTGTCAATTACAGAGTGATAATGAGATTGCTAACACTCACAGTAATACTCTCTTATTGTCCAATGTAAGAATTCCCTGCTACATCAAGAACAGTCATTAACCACAATAACGATTAATAATCCCAGGCTGTAAACGACCCTCCTCACACGCCCCTCCTCCTCGCCCCCCCCCCCTGAACAAAGGAAGTCGTGGTGGCCCAGCAATGATGTCACCACACAGGGGGAGGGGAGGAGGTTTGGTCGTGGCAGCCGTGGTGGTGGTGGTGGCTACGGAGGAGCCGTGCATTCCTATTGAGCTCTTGAAGCCATGGGAGGTAGCGGGCAGTGAGAGCCAATGGTTTGGCTGTTAAAATCCCACACGCTCTGGCATCGGAGGAGGCCCGCTAGAGATCTCTCGTCTCTCTTCTGTACGAATGAACTGGTAAGTCAAGCCTTCCTCCTCCTCCTCCTTCTCCCCGTGCATGTGTTGCGTGCTGAACACGTTGTCCTGTAAGGCTATATAGAGTCTACGCGCTTGGAAGCGACAGCAATGATATGCAGGGCTCGATGTTTGCGGTGAGTAAATCTTGCACAACAAACTGTTTTACAACGTTGGCAATCCTCGTCTTATCTCTAACGGCGGTCTTTGCAGCACCGGCTGGCCACAGAGTGCACGATGCACATAACCCTGCTGCATTGTGTCCACACACACACACGTTCCGTAGTAGATGTTGCTGCTGGTATGCGCTCGTTATTGCCGATGCCGAGACTTGCAACAGCGCCGGAGAGAGGCGGATTTTCCATGCGCTTTGTTTATATTTTTATCAATCCCAGCGCACATAAGCCCAAGGATTCAGCGGGCAGCCCGTGCAAATCTCATTACAGTCCGTTTACAGAATGTGCCGTGGTGGGGATTGCTCATTCATTTGCTGAGACTCGCGTAGAACAAATGCTGCTGCTCTCTGGGTTTGTTTGCTCCGCCAAGGATCGTGTGGGTGAGGCTGCTGCCGTGCTCCAGCAAATGTAAATTCTGTTGCCTGAGCACGATGGTTGTTGTTTTATCCGGGTGGTGTCAATGGGACATTGTGTGTTGCTGCTGTTGATGTGCCCACGGCGGATGCCTGGGCACCAGTGGGCACAATTGACACAAAATAATTCTAACGCATTACATTCGTATTTACGCAATGCATTACAAAATGCATCGTTAATAGCATGAGCCGCCAATGTCAATGTAATGCTCACGTATCCACCGCCCCTCACTCGGTCACTCCCTAAAGGTGCACATGTTGATGGATATCTGAGAGTACAACGTATTTTGTTCTGGAGTGGAGTCCAAACAAAGCAATGGTCAATTCTTTTGCTTGTGATTATAGAAATGAATAGACAAAGGACTGAAGCCACGAGACCCTTTATTGTAATGGTGAACTTGATAGAATGCATTATTGACATGCACTTTCAATCAACCGTAATGCCTAGCAACCAGCGTGGCAACGCCCTGATGGTTCATGACATCACGTCTGTTAAACATTTGGCCTCGTATTGCAATATTGGCTCGCTCGTAGTCAGATCATTCATTTGGTGTGCCTCAAGTCACGTGGCATTGCCCAATGTTCATCGTTATGTCCAATATTTAACAACATTTTAAAAGCTCAAAATTAGACCGGTGTCAACTCGGAGCATAATCCCATCGTGAGCTTCCACGAGAACTTGATGACAAGTTAATAGTGCTTGACATGTGACATGCCTGTTTTCTCACCATAAGAATGTGGATTTTCCACCACTGCATTGAGTCTGCCAGTTGACTTGAGAGTCATCCAATATATACTTGGGTGAGCACTTGGCACAAAGCCACTTGAAGTTGAGATTAATTGAGGAACATCGTGCTCGGATAATATTGCCTCGTAGTGTGTGATGGGGCTTAGTAGTGTTAATGGGTGCTGAATTGTATTTGTGGTTGGCTTGTGAAGGGAACACTGAAGTTTATCAAGTACGGTGGTGTGAATCGAGCAAGACAAGTATGCACATTGTAGTATTTAAAAAAAAATATCGCACTGAAACATTACCACATTGTAGTGAAGTCAATCCATTAATAGACTCTCCCTCTGTCCAGAGGAATGAGGAATTCTCATCACTGGCCCACAGTTGTAAACAACAATAATAATAATAATAATTGCACTTCTAGAGCGATTTTCACCCGAAGGTCATAAAGTGCTGCACAGAGCTGTGGCGAGAACGGCATGTCAGCAATAACAACGACATACGAGCAGCAACAATAACGTAAATAGCAAATGGACATCGCCTCAATGCTCTTTGAGCAGGAAGCCACTTTAATGTTTCACTGAATACATTGTAAATTGAAGTGGTATGGGTTACGTTGTCATTGAGATTATATCCTTAAATGTGTTTTTTTAAAACCTTTACTTTTGCAATTTTAAATACCTACCTGAGCGCAGTACTCTTTTTTATTATGGTAATGTTTTTAATCTTGGGTGATTTGTCCCTGGAATGTACTGGCGTCACATCCTGGGTATAGCCTGCCTTGCGTCCTCTGTCTGCTGGGATAGGCTCTGGCACCCCGCGATCCTGTACGAGATTAAGCGGGCACTGATACTGACTGACGGATGTACAGCACACATCCACAAATGTTCACCAATGTGCTCTGCAGGAGTTACAGTGAAACAGCCTTGAAGTGGAGCAAATCAAATGCGATGCAAGCTTACTAAGAACACAAAACAAGACGGCACACAGCGTGGGATACAATGGCTGATTTTTTTTAATTTCTCCAGGAAAAAGTCACACGCTGTCACAGCCCCCATTTTGCACACCAAGATCTCTGCACAGGTAGCAAGCATATGTACACATATCCGTTTTCTGTGTACACGTTGGTACAACAGATGCTCAAGTTCTCCTTAATGCTTCTCCAACTTCATTGTATGAATCATAATGTGCAACTGTCATTACTGCGACGACTCAAGCTGGAGGAAATGTGTTATGTTGCGTGAATCTATTATAAATTATAAACAATGTGCGCTGCGAGATAGATTTGTCGTGAAGCTGCCACACCCGTAACTGTTCCCGTCCACACCCGCCGACTGCTGCAAACACAAAACCCAACCTGATGCCTGGAGCAAGAGAAGAGAGGCGTGAAGATTAAAAGGTGGCGGTCTGATGAAGGGGCAGGTCCTCAAAACGGAAAGGTGCAGAGAAAGACAGGGGGGCCAAATGAGAAGCGTGTAAGGGTCGGGCCGTAAAGAGGAACGGGTGGAGCCGACACAAATTGAATTTCCTTATTCATTTAACGTAATGAGCACTTAGAATCAAATATGTGCAGCAGGCACCTTACCATCAGTGCCGCAGATGAGGCCACAGGCCAACCAGTATTATTAATATACAGTGTGCAAATGCTTCTGTGTTTTGTTTCTGTTTGCTTCATTGCTGTGCTTCGGTTTGCTTTTGTCATTTTGGTGATGCAGGTCATTCTTGCAGCTGACTTATCCTCTCGGATTCTGACCTGGTTCAACAAATTGCATTTGAACTCTAAACTTAGCCCTTATTGCAGTGGTGGTGCTGGCCCATTGGGACCACTTAGCAGAAATAAAACAATGTGCCCTGTAAATTTAATTTATGAACTCCAAGTCGGGCAGAATGGTGACCCAGTTGCCTCACACAAGAAGGTCCCGCGTTCGAATCTCAGCTCGGGTGCCTTTCTGTGTGGAGTTTGCATGTTCTCCCCGTGTCTGCGTGGGTTTCCGCCGGGCACTCCGGTTTCCTCCCACAGTTCAAAAAACATGCTGCTGCATAGGTTAATTGGCTCGCAGACTAAATTGCCCACAATGCTCGGTCATGAACTGGCGTCGCATCGTGGGTATATCCCTGCCTTGCACCCTATGTCTGCCGGGATAGGCTCCGGCTCACCGTGACCCTGTACAGGACTAAGCGGTTTCTGACCATGAAATGAGAACTCCAAGTAAAAACCCAAGAAGTGATTTTGACAAAAGACAGAATTAGTAACAATAGAGAAATGTGGACAATACATAAGATATGTAATGAGATAAAAGAAGACCGTTGCAAACAAGATAGAGGTTTGTAATGATGTCGGTTTTCACGGCTCGATGCATGATGATTGCTTCGAAAAGCTGCTCTCTCTGGACAGCCGCGTCGATGAGGCGAAACGTCGCGAGGAGAGGAGAGGGAGCGATCGACGCGGCTGTCCCGAGAGAGCAGCTCTTCGAAGCAATCATCAAGATAGAGGTTGATCAGCATCCATATTATGAGAATATCTCTTCACGCCTACTCTTTTGGCACCATTCTCTGTTAATTTGAATTAGTAACTGTTGGGATCTGAATTTGAGCTTAACTGTAGTCATCGTTATTTTTGCCACACATCCTGGGACCTTTGAGCTTCTTGGGGCTCCAACATTGTGCTTAGTTTGCCTGTACCTCCGTGCCAGTGGCCCACTGTACGATAATTTAATACAATATTTTATTCGTCTGACCGTTTTCGAGCCGTGCATAATTCCCATTTTGTGTCCACTACGCCAGCATGCCTACGGATGGTTAAACTTGTTCGTTTTCAGTTGCAGTAACCACTAGAGCAGATCGCTGGCACAGTGATATTCACCCTGTGCTTTGCATTTAACCTTAGTGGTCGGGGATTGATTTCTGCCTATTGTCGTGATAAGTAGTGAGTGACTGTTTGAACTTGTCCTAAACTGACGTGTGGTTAAGTATCATCAAACAACCCTCACAATCCGTTGTCCTTAGGGAGACCTTCCTCCGGCAGTGATTTGTAACAACGTGTGTATAAATTAACGTAAAAAATGTGGGAGCGCATATGACGTCGATCCTGGTGATCACACATTTCCACCACTTATGTATATAGAAATATTGTGCATAACCTACGGGTATTGGCTGAAAATGTCTACACTATTTGTCCACAGCAAAACCATGTAATGGCTAATATGAAATGAGTTATGAAGTGCATGCTGGGATAATAGGTCAGCCGATACCTGCATATAACCTGGAGATAATTTACCATGTCTGTCTGTGTGTGTTGTGGTGTGAATCTCTCCTTTATGTGAAAACATTTTCAGTCTGCCACCCATGAAATGCTCAGTTTTTTATCACACGTCAATCCATGCCCACATGTGTCCTTGTTTGTTTGTTTTTAGCACGGGAAATTTTATTTCAGAGCTGTTTGAAAAAGATCGTGGAAAACCCGTGGGTATTAGGATAACATTTTCACATTACTCTTATTTGTGAAAAATGTAAAGATGACCGGATCCTGTTCTGCAAAACAGAAGAGTAGAATCGGGTCACAGCCAATTGCAGGTTGTGCAGAATCTACAGCTTCCACGGATAATAGGATTCATATCACCGCGGATAAAGGATGTGTTTTACTATACGTGTATTCGTAGGAAACAGAGTTGTGAGTAACTGCCAAGGCACTCATTATTGGGCCTGTAGGCTGCCCACTTGGGCAATAATACTCGGAAGGCTTGTGAATGGATTCTTACGCCTGTTTTACCAACATCGCCCCTGAGTAATCACAAATGGAATCTAAAATTGGAACGTTACCATCAAAATCTAATCCATACGGTAATAACAAGAACGAACTGATGTTATGTGGACAATAATAATATTTTCGATCTGTTTCCCAGTAATGGGGTTGTTTTCCTTTCACCATACTTTACCATACCGCGTAGTGTGGATTAGTACGAGGTGAAAACAAAGCATTCAGTATAGTATAGGTGGAAAGGGGGAGGGGTGCAAGAGGACCGTGCTGATGAGTTTAATTTCACCCCTAGTTAAAGGAGCAAGGAATTGACAGGACCGTTTCTGATATCACTCGCCACGGACGGGAGTCTAACTCGTCGCACTGGGTTCATCGCGCAGCGCGCTTACAACTCTACCACCTGTCTTGTTTACTCTTCTGTAAATTTAAGTCTGTAGTTCTCTCAGATGAAGTGAAGTACGGCGATCAATTAATAGGCGCACAGTGCATATGTTAAGCACAGGATAACCTCAAAGCAGTTTATCCCAGACTGAGAACTCCTAAGCCTACACGTGGATGTGTTGCTGATCCATGCACCATGCCTTTCTGCAGGCACCACGTGGGTTGGTGGGTCCATTGGTCTTTTGCTATTCTGCTTACATTGGACATACGAAAATTGTTCTATATTGAGTAGAAAAGGTGTCTGACTCGGTACAAAATAATATTTCAAGACCGTTCTCTTTATGTGATCTGTCAGAAATCTTTCGGCACTTCACGTAGCATCCAAGTGAATATTGCTTGGAACAAGTGCTGTGGTGATGTCACCACAATATTGCGGTGAAAGGCGGTTGTTGGATTGTGTATTCTCCTGTTTCACATGGGTTCCCTTCGGGTTCTCTAGTTTCCTCCCATAGATTAACCCCCCTCCCCCCCATACAATGTAACTGGCATTGACCAAATATCCCAACTTTGAAAACCGAAAACTTGCCAATGACTCAATTGGGATTCCACGCAATAAGATTTCTTGTTCTGAAAACTTGACATAAAGCTCTAGAAAAAAGAGTTGACTTTCCAAAGCGTTTTTGTACAGATGAGCGTAGCGATCTGTGTGTTGAATTGACCACATCTTGCTAATGGGGCGAGTACTTCTCATCTCCTGGACTCTCGGTGTACATTTGTTTTTTTTACCTTGGGGAATTTGATTTAGATGAGGTTGAATGACCGATCGATGGGCTCTCAACAAAAAGTGTGGCTCCGTGGTAAAATCCGAGCCTCATGGCGGGAAGGTTCTGCCCGAAGTGGTTCAAATCCCCCCTCGAGTGCATGGAGTTTGTGTGTCCTCCCCATGTTCTGCGTGAGTTTTCTCCCCAGTTTTCTGGCTTTCCCCCACAGTTATAAAAAAAATACTCAATAATTAATTGGCCAACAGCACCATACCATATAGGACGCAGTGTCCAGCAAATGTTGGCAGTGGCTAGCCATGTGGCTGCATTTCCCCTGCCTCTGCAGTTTCCTCGTGCCTCTGAGTCATTCTCTCCGAATGAATTCCTTCGAGTTTGAACGAATACTGTGCCATGTTATATAGTGTAATATCATAGAAGTCACTAATTTTTTTAGAGCCTACTTGTGCCTGGAACTCAATCTGCAAAATTCAAGGACAGTTAGCAGCCGTGGATCTCATGATGTCATGGCACTTGTCTCTGTTTTCCAGATGGCAAAACATTTCGTGTCAACTATTAATGTTCTCACATTTTCACTTGGCAGCTTCATAATTGGCATAAATATTTGAAAATGCTGCTCAAGTAGTTTTGGAAATATGTTGTAATTTTTATTTATGCACTGAGTACCCAAGTACTGTAAAAACGTGTATTAAAATATACGCACATTTCCTCACGTATTTATTGGAATATTGAAATGGTAAAGCAACAGATCTATCTGTAAACATGTGCTATGAAGAACGCCTATTGCCCAAAATGTCGTGTATTTTGCGCCTTTACAATGTAGTCGTAACTCTGCTGTGTTTATCTATCAACACGATCAAGTGACTCCTAAATGGAGAAGGTGTAGGTAGACTTCGGAACTGATCAAACATCAGACAAAAACATCTGTCAGTAGCATTGTGATTCTGGGTCTCCAACTCTGATATGCAAAACGTTGGGAAATGGCAATAGGATGATCTCACAAAATACCAAAAGAGAGGAAAGGTACACGCAAACGCACCATCTTGTGTGGCGTATTTTTGATATTACGAAACCGACGAAATCTGGGACTTTTAATACGTCCAAGAGATTTGTATGTAACCCAGGACAGCATCTAGCTTGGTAAGAGGGTATCCTGAGAAAACTAGGACAGGATCCAGCCCTCTTTTTATCCTACCTCGTAAAACATAGGCATCTCCGTCGTTCTCTACAAAACTTACTTACTTTGTCATGTCTTTGTAAAAAAATAACCGTATGTCAGGAGCTGTTGTCATTCTGCTTACCATTTGGCCATGGTGATTTAATGTCCATTTATTTGACTATCCAATACTGACGAAAATAGCGAAGACCAAATATTATATCTGTACAGTGCACGTGCTGCTTGATAGTGGTCATTTTATTTTTTACATATTACAAGGGAGGCAGCTGTTACATCAGACACTTTGGATTGTTGGTACAATTTCATGAAGCGTAACTATTTATTCATAACTTGTAATGTTGCCTTTGGCGCACATTTGTAAAAGGGTGGGACACAGTGCATTGAGTATCAGAACATGTCTCTTGTTTTCACAAGTTATTTGATCGCCAAAATAAAATAATATCCCTGCCTTGTCCTTGCATGGCATAAATCTCATCATCATTGTCAGAAACCGCTTAGTCCTGTACAGGGTCGCGGTGAACCAGAGCCTATCCCGGCAGAGACAGGGCGCAAAGCAGTGATATACCCACGATGGGACGCCAGGCCATCACCGGGCACTGAGGGCAATTTAGTTTGCAAGCCAATTAACCTATGCAGCAGCATGTTTTTTGGACTGTGGGAGAAAACCAGAGTGCCCGGCGAAAACCCACGCGGACACGGGGAGAACATGCAAACTCCACACAGAAAGATACCTCAGCCGAGATTCAAACCCAAGTCGTTCTTGCTGTGAGGCAACAGCGCTACCCACTGGGCCGCCATGCAGCCCTGGCATATATCTCGTTTATTTTAATTTTCAGCCATTTGTATGCAGATTTTATTATCCAACTCTGCTGAAATGTGTTGTGTCTGTGCAGTGAAAGTTTTTCAAAGCTCCTCAAGGCCCTTCGTTGGTGGCTGAGTCATGACCAGCTAAGCCAAGAGCGTTGTCGCTCCTAATTAACGGTTTGCTCTCCACAACACCAAGTTCTTCGTTAAGACGCACATTTTTCTTGACTGAAAGTCTTACAGAAGAATATTTCGTGGTCGAAGGTGTTGGTCGTTGTGTAGAGTTGTGAGCTGTCACAATAATGTAAAAACAAGATCATCGACAATGAAATGGGTAAAACTGCCACATCTCACCCAACTTGTTTTGGCGCCTCAATTATAAACAAAGGTTGAACTACCGTAGATAAATGAAAGATCAAGCAAGAAGATGAGACAACTGGCAGACCAGTTATAGGTTTTATAAATGGTGTTAATATATCGGATGTCTTTAATTGAAATTGCATACGCCCTGGCGTTTGTAATACACAATCCTCACGTGGGTGAGGCAAACCATAGATAATTGTGGGAGTTAACCAATGCAGCAATTGCCAGAGCTCTGTCCTATATGGGTATGTTTAGTAAACTCTTGTTAATGAAGTTGAAAATTTAAATCAGATTGCTTTGGTTCAAGATCGCAATTCAATGCTCACTTTATTTTTACATTGCGGTCAATGGTCACACCTTTGATGACCAGAGGTGCCATGAACCCGTTACAAAGTCTTGCAAACTGAAGAATATTGATTATTTTTTTAGACATTAGTCAATGCACGTACCATGGAGCTTCAGAAACAGAATTGATCATGCAGCATTCCATCCCAGGTTCATATCATGTCCACTAATTGCATAAATAAGCTCATAATCTATTAATTTTATTAACAGTGCAGTGTAATGATCTCCTCGCTGGCGGAATGTAAGGACAGTTGGTGAAAGCCAACGAAAGACAGAGGACGGTCAAGCAAAGGTGGAGCGACGGAGTGGAGGAGGAACTGGAGCAGAGCCAACGACACCGAGACTTCAACAGCAGATGGTTTTCGGTGGTTGCCAACTGTGGACGATTGCTGCAGCTGCTGCAGTTCGTAGACATAGTGGTCCCATTCCTGTGCTGTGCCTCGGTGTTCGTGTGCCTGGTTGTGTAAGGATGTGTCTGTCGGTAGGGGGTAGGGTAGTGTAGAGGTTAGCGTTACAGACCCGAGTTTGATGCCTGGCAGTGGCCAACATTGGGGATTCAAGATTTGAATCTTTCCTGAGTCTCCTCCTAAGTCGACTCGGCATCAGATGAGTACCTCGACAAAGTAGGCTGGTCATGGAACTGGACAACCCAACTCCTCGTGCGCTGTGTTGGGTTGGCATTAATTGGTACTCGCCGACAGAAACTGCTGTGCAGCGGAATTTTGTTTTTATGATCATACGCAAATGAAACATACAGAGCTGCTTTTAAAATTATGCACTTTTATGTCCCTAATAAACACAGTGTCATGTCGGGCCCCCAGTGTCGCCTTAAATATTTCAGTGTAATCTCAGAGGCAGAGATGTGCGCTATTAATACTTAACAAAGCCAAACTTGACCCAGGGATCTGAGAGATAAGGCCAAGCTGGATTATATTCCCCAGGGATCATGAGATCTATGTGTGCTGGCTCATGTTTCTGAGAGACGCAGTTATTCAGGTCGCATCGGTCTCCGGTGTACCCAGCGTGTGGTGGCTCTCCACATGTCGGACGAAGCCATAATAATTATGATTTTAACCGCTCTTTCGAGATAGCCATGTCGAGCGTGCTTCCTCTCCGTTTCACGGCGTTTTGCCTCCTTCGTTGAAGGCAGTGGAATGGCTGGTTGAGCTGAAATAAATGGTGTTGTTACATCGGCGGTACAACATTTTTGATTTAGTGGTGATAGAAACATTTAATAAGCATGACGACGCATCCAAAGTGGGAAGCAAAACGTAGCTGGCAAAGAAGAAATGAGGAACGCTCGATATGACTACCGTAAAAGAGCATTTCTTGAGAGCAATGATCCTACATCGAGCCATAGACAACCTACATCAGTACAATTTTGAAACTTAGAGCTAATTTTGTCTACGAATTAAAACACATTTGAGAACATTTATGTGGGTGTTACGTTAAAGTATGGTTCAGTGTTATTTATTTACAGGAAATAGGTTTTTTTTAGCTCAATGAGCCTTACATAAAATGAAAGCTTGACTAAGAAGAATGTTATTATTATTACGTCTCCTCTTTAACCAAATCACCCGTAAATGCAGGTGGAACAATGGCGGTATGGTGGCATAGCGGATAGCGCTGCTGTCTCACAGCGAGGAGGACCTGGGTTCAATTCTCGACTCTGGTGCCCTTGTGTGCAGAATGCGTTTGTTCTCTTCGCGTTTTTGCTGGTTTCTCTGATTTTCTCTCATCGTCTAAGGCATACTGCCTCGGTTAAATAGCCTGAATAAATTGCCCCCAGCGCCCTGCAATGGACTGGCATCCCATCATGGGTATAGCCCTATCTTGTGCCTTGTGCCTGCTGAGATAGGCTCCGTCCTCCCACCCCCAACCCGTACAGACTTAAGTGGCTACTGATGATAATGTCCCATAATGCACCTGACCTCAGAAGGTAAGCAGGGTTCAGCTGAAACAGTTCTAGGATCTGTGGCCACCAGACATAAAACATAGGTGCTCTACGTTGCTAGGAACCTAAGTATTCAGACGAGGGCAGTTCAGCAGATGTCACATTGTTGTGCTGTCCTCTCTGCTGCAATGTTTATTATCCTCGCTGCTATGACCCTGCACTCACCAGCATATTAAAGTGGTGTATGGTCAAATCAAGCAACTTGAGGGAAGGTGTGTTTAACACCTGGACTTGAGACCGCAGGAGGCTCACGTTGGAGACGGAAGGGGGTAGTTGATGTTTACAACAGAATATAATACCCAGTGAGCTTGCAAGCTCTTTACGGGATTCCTGCGACACAACAAGCACGGGAGTTGTGCAAAATAAAAATGTAAAAATAACAAATTAATCAAACAAAATGAAAAAAACAAAAACACAATTCGCACAGCATTGCACATAATTAAACAAATTAAAACACAGTTAAACATTGCAATTGGGAAAAAAATATATAGGTAGCATATTGCACATTGAGAGCGAACAAATGCAGCATTAGCAACATTTCAAACCCATACCGCTATTTGCAGCCACAGGCATATATTCTAATTCTAATTGAGATCTCAGGTCGCTCATCGAAGGTAGGGACCGAAGCTTCAAGCTCAAGGCAATATTGTTCCAAAGACGTGGAACAGCCGCCAATAGAGGGTTTTTTTCTCCCCCATAACTTGATGTGATCCTCGGAACATTTAGCAGAAAGTATTTTAAGCTTCTAAGGTTTTACTTTGTTAATCTGTATGGTCAACAAATCTTTCAAATATTTTGCTGAATTGTTAAGTAAGACCCTAAATATGCAAAGGACCCAATGAATGTTACGATTATTTAGTGAAGATAATTTAGAACCAATATGCAATTCACAATGGTGGGTTTTATACGGGGCATTAAAAGCAGAATGAAATAGTGGGTTAAGTTTACTTAATGTGGTGTTGGATACTGCTTGATAGATAACGTAGCAATAATCAAACTATGTCAGAATAGTTGCCTTTACCAAGATTATGCGGAAATAGTTGGGAAACAATGTTTGTGTCTATTAAGAAAGGCATTTTTGTTCTAATCTTTTTTGCAATCAAATCAAGATGGGCAGTGAATTTCAATCTTGAATCATATATGAATCAATTATAATAATAATTCTACATTTATAAGGCGTACATTTTTATTCACTGTCGAAGGTATTCATTCGCAGAGAACGACTCAGAGGCACGAGGAGAGCACACAGTCGGAGGAGGAGGCAGCCAGGCGGTTTGCCTGCGCCATATTGCCACACACTGCTTCCTATATATTGGGATGTCATCGGTCAATTGTGAAGCCAAGGTATTTGTGTTGTGGGCCTGTGTTTTGTGGGGTGCAGAGCCACATTGCCTTCCCCATAGAGACACGCTTTAATAGAACCACCAATGCACCCCCCTGCTATGTGTGAATCGACCATATCGTCTCGCCTTGAAAAATCGTAGAGTGGCCATCGGGGACTAAAAACAGATTGAGGCCGAAGGCAGATAGGTGCATTGCTGGAGCTGGGCTTGAGAGGGAGGCGATATGGGCAGATGCTATCATAGCTGTACTGTAGATGGCTATGCTGAATTGTGGAGTCTTTGAGAGACTTATCATGGTGCAGGTGTTCAAAAAAGGGTCATATACATTTTGCAAGACCACTCCTGTCTTCCTGCTGGGCACGACAGAAATACAAGGCAGCGGTTATGGCCTGCATGTCTCATACACTCCTTATCGGATGTGACTCTCTCTAAAGCGTTAGCCTGTAAACGCTCTCAAAAATAAAACTGGTAAACAATGTGTGGTGCATCTCCTCACCCATGTTACCAGCGTGTCGTGCAAATATAGTTCATACCCAGTGAACGTGCCGGCTGCTGTGTAGCAATCATAAGCGAGACTCGATTGGTCGTCTCCAATTAGGGGGTTGTGAATGTTCCTTGATTATTTAATAGACAATTATGCTACTTGACTTGGCAGAAGAAGAATAAATTATATTTTTACAAGTTGTTTGAATTCAAACAGTTTTTTGTAAGCACGGTCTTTTGAGTATTTAATTCAAAACATCTTTCTTTACCGTATATCCAGCCATCACGCTCATTATACATTATTAAAACAACCATTATGAGGTCCCATAACTCCGAATGGGAAAGACTCCAATATTTTCTAATGGCATCGATTTTTCATCCCATCGTTTGCAGTACGGGTCAAGTCTCGGCGCTGTCAAATGGGAAACAGATGTTGTTTCGAAATCCAATTAAGCTCGCGCTGACATTAATGACAGTAGAACCCACCATTGCACTCTTGGCCAAAGCTCAGGAATCGCGAGCTGTGGGTTAGTATCTCGCGTCCTCTCTTCGCTCTGGAGGGTTTGCTCATCTGGCCGCACTACATTGCTGTCCTGCGGGAGAAAAAGCCATCCTGGCTCCATGATTGTGAAATGGTCGCCTAATAGACGAGAGAACCACAGATTATATTCTGGACATTTCTAAATGGACATTTATTCAACACACTTTATAGGTATGAGGACAAACACAACAATACATGTGCAATGCATATTAATTGGCAACAAATAATATATGGTTCGTATTTATTTGTTATTTATAATCTCTATACCTGTGCTAATGTAAGTCGCCGTGCAAAAGGGCGTCTGCTAAATGGTGATAATAAGAGAAATAAAATTCATAACATGCAGGGTGGCCCAGTGGGTAGCGCTGTCGCCTCACCGCAAGAAGGTCCCGGGTTCGAATCTCTGCTCGGGTGCCTTTTTGTGTGGAGTTTGCGAGTTCTCTCCCCGTGTCCGCGTGGGTTTTCGTCGGGCACTCCGGTTTCCTCCCACAGTCCAAAAAACATGCTGCTGCATAGGTTAATTGGCTTGCAGACTAAATTGCCCGCAGTGCCCGGTGATGGACTGGCATCCCATCGTGGGTATATCCCTGCCTTGCGCCCTGTGTTTGCCGGAATAGGCTCTGGCTCACCGCGACCATGTACAGGACTAAGCGGTTTCTAACAATGAGATGAGGAACTTGCACAAATTCTATCTTCGGTCATAGACGGGGCACGGCTATGGAGGTGAGGAAATCATGGAGGGGGGGGTGGAGGGGAAGCCGTCTCGGCAGTCATTCGGCGCCAACCCGCTGGAAGCTGTTAGCAGCCATTTAATTAACTTGTGCTTTTGTTTAGTTGTGAGAGGAAACCGGAGAATCCAGAGGAAGCCTACGCAGAACGGGGGGAGAATACACAAATCGAAACCAACACATAATAGAAAGATACCCCAGGCAGGAATCCAATTTCCTCGAAAAAGACTTTGTTTTCTTCCTGTGATGCGCAGACGTTAACACTGCCTCGACACCTTGAGCCAATAATAATGCAAAACTAATTAAAATGCAATAAATACTCGCAGATTGTATCCCCTTGGCGGATTTCCCTCCGCTCACGTGTTTCCCCAAACTAGTTCTCCGGGAAGGAACGCTCGTATAATAAACAATACAATGCAAAGGTGCAGCCCTGCAATATCTGCTCGTGCTGCCGCTAGGTTAATTGGCCTGGCTACATTGCCCCAGATGCCCTGCGATGGACTGGTGTCCCAGCCTGTTTAAAAACCTTGCCTTGTGCCCTGCGTCTGCCAGGATAGGTTCAAGTTTTACGATTAAGCATGCACTGACAATGAATAGTTAAGCAGCATGGAGAGGGGGTTGAAATTACAGACATGATAGCAGAAACTAAATTCCGCGCAAGGAATTTAAAAAAATTGCAAACAAAGCAACTTTCAATCAGGGTGAAATTGTAAATTCTCTTAAGTGCAAATTGGCTTGGGACAGATTACTTCCAGGCGCTACTCGCCAACAGTACTTACCTCAGTACTCTGTGAAAGGGTACAAGGGGGATGTTTGGGTTTGCGTTTGTAAATAATTACTTACATAGATGCGCTGTGGAGACAGTGTTCTTTTATTCGATGTGACGTTTATAAATATAGCAGCACGAGCGGTGGATTGGCCGGGTTGGTCGCTTGAGGGTCTCAAGGGGGGTGGGGGTGGAGAGCGGTGGCCCAGCGGTTAGCGCAGTGCTGGGCTACAAACCCGGCCACCCGAGTTCGAATCCCGCTCACGGCGATTTTCTGAACCGGTGTTGAGCCTCCCCTAGGTCTACTCGGCCTCAAATGAGTACCTGGTGCAGTGTTTAAACATTGCCACTAGGCACAATACGGCACTTTACCCTACAGTTTGTTTAGGCCATACGGGGGATCGTTTGGGGGTGGGGGTGCAGGTTGGGTTGAGGGGTGCGTGGAAGAGAAGGGGGGCATCAAGGAAGGCCGCAGGGGGATTCCTGGGGTCAGATGACCCCCTTCCCCCTGCCGTAGTCGCGCATCTGTGACCCGGCCCTCACCAAATGCCTCCGTGGGGTTCTATATCGAGCATCCCATGACGAGAGAGAGGGACACAGGTACGGTGCTCAATGTCGCTCTCTGTTATTCCCAATCCAGTAACTTACCGGTGGGATTTTTCAAATCGATGCCAGCACGCACGGTCCTACCTCTGTTTCGAATGATGGCGTTAGGGCCATCTTTCACGTCGCTTGTGATGCGGATCGCTTGCAGCTGCGGTTAATTGGGCATCAGTGTGGAGCAGCGCGAACAATGATAGCACGAGGGTCTTGAAAGAAGAGGGCGGTCGAGAGCTTGTACAGCCATGAGCGCATGTCGGCTCAATGTGGGCATGAGAGTGCATGTGGTTAGCCTGATTCGCCACGACCCCGGCCACGCAAGTTCCATTCCCGTTCACGGCCAGCGCTAGCGACTCGTTTCCAAATCGGTCCTGCCGCCTTCCCTAGGTTGACTGTGGTCCTGTGTGTAAACATTGCCGTTCGGGAGATGTACAATATGCATACCTGTCCCTCTCGCAATACATTGGTCACTCCTGCCTGCATCCACGGGTGACAATGACAACCCGACACGGCTTTCCCAAAAGAGCAGCTTTTAAGAGCAATTCTTAATGGATCTCTCCATCCTCTCTGCCTTGTGTTTTAGTAAATGTTACCGTATTATTAAGAACGTATTACTGCTGCAAAATTACACTCATTGTTTATAACGTGCGTGTGCTTACTCCCCTGTGCTCTCGCCATGGTTAAATTATTCAGAGCTGCTTAGTAATATTAATGAATTCACCGTGCGTCGGCCTGCAGTTTGATTAAATGTGAATATATTGAGTTGAGGTTTCGGTAAGGATGTTCAGCCCCATCTGCCTTGCTCATGACGACATTTGTCATTCGTTTGGAATGTATTCTGAGTGCGGCATAAGTTGCTTTACCGAGAATAATATTTTTTTTATTTTTGGTTGCACCGATTTGGAAACAACGATTGTAATACGCTGGGTGCGGTGGGGAGTGGAGTTGCGGTTTAGTCGCGCTGTCATCCTGTGCAGTGTTACCCATCCCCTGTGTGTCACAGACTCGCAGGACGAGCAGAGAGAGCATTAGAAACGAGATAAAGCGTGCGACTCCTAGGAAAAGCAGTGACGACGCTGATGGGAATTCAACCGCAGTGAACGAAGCTTTTGTTGAGCAGTTTCCGGAGCAGCCGGGTCACTCACAACTAGGATCGCACATTTAGGGAAACGAGAAGCGATGCTGATGTAAGAGGACGTCTGTAAGGCAACTTATGCCGCAATCTGTGTATAGTTGTCACATTGTCACGACGCAGCAGAGAAGTCTGCCCACTCAAGCGTGTCGCTCTCCCTGCTGGTGTCGCGGTCTTCATTATCGCTCTCGTTTTTGGGGCAGCACCGCGGCGTGCTCTGCTCTGTGAACTCGTCGCCCATATCTTCCAGCATCGGTAAAATCGAAGCTGATTATCATCCGTTACGGTGCGCGATATTCTGCTATCTTAGTGTGAACAAATCCAACCACTCAAAACCGCAATCGTTGTCATCAGCGGCTCGGCTTATATCCACTCTTGAACGAAGGCCTCCCCAAAGCCTCTGTGCCACCTCTCAAGATCCTCCGATGTTAATCTTTCTCTTGATACCGTGAACGCGAACCGATTGCATTGCTCTATCTCAGTCAATCGATGCCCTGTCGCACTCGTTGCGCCTTGGCCGCCGTTCGCATTATTATTCTTGACCCATTGTCCGTTAACCCTTCTTTGCAAAGTGTCTTGGCCAAGCCCATTTGATTGTCTTGATGGCTTTGATAATACCATATACCTGGGGTAATACCATACACCACGAGGTGGCGCTCGTGGCCCACCGATGGGTCCTGACCTCCTGGTTGAAAATGTAGACTCTCTGACTATCAATGCAATTCTAAGCACAAATCTTCCCAAACCGCTGCTGAGGAGTGATTCGTATGTAATATATTCACGTAAAAAAACCAATTCCATTGCTAATGATAAAAAAAGCCCCCTTATCACGCTCGCATATGGGCACGGATCCTGCACGTAGCAGACGGTGCTATAAATGGGTTACGTTTACAAGCACCAGCAGCTGCACCATTTCAAACTGTAGCCTCATTCCCGCACCCCCTCGCTGATTGTACCCCCTCTGCGCTCTGTTAATGTCATCACCCGCACCCCCTCGCTGATTGTACCCCCTCTGCGCTCTGTTAATGTCATCACAACGCTGCCGCTGCTGCTGCTGTATGAGTCGCCAGCGGAGCGGCGCGCGTTTAAACCCGACGAGCCTTGCGCACCGCATGGATATTAGGTGAGGCTGCCCCGTCCCGCTCTCGCCGAGAAGCTCGCCAGGCCATCTTGGCTCCGGGTCACGGCGACTCCCACGAGCGTCTCCACGCGACTTGCCGTGCCCTCGCCGTGCCCTCGCCGTGCCCTCGCCGTGCCCTCGCCTTGCCGTGCCCTCGTCTTGCCGTGCCCTCGCCTTGCCGTGCCCTCGTCTTGCCCTCGCCGTGCCCTCGCCGTGCCCTCGCCGTGCCCTCGCCGTGCCCTCGCCGTGCCCTCGCCGTGCCCTCGCCTCGCCGTGAAACGTGATCTTGTTCTTCTCGCGCGTGACAACATGTCCGGGAGCTAAGTGTCATTGTCGGGGTCTGCTGGCCACGCGAGAGGGGGGTTCCAATGGCAGGGTTTTGCGCCGTCTCGCTCGTCCTCCGTCCTCGAACTAGCGCGGAGATGGCCGCCTTCGCGCACGCCTGTTGCATCGGCAACCGGTAAAACCCATCACCGACTGAGGATGGCCTCTCAACGTGTGGGGGCAATGGAGGGAGAGGGAGCGATCGACGCGGCTATCCTGAGAGAGCAGCTTTTCGAAGCAATCATCATGCATTGAGCCGTGAAAACTGCCATCATTAGATTAGAAATCTATCGCGCACACTAGTACCGTCATCTACGCAGAATGGTATCCAGGTATGACCAGTGGATTGTGATGGAGACTCAAACGTGCCTGTGCCTGCTGGTTCACTGTTGGTTACCGTGCAGACTTCATTCACCGTGCGCGACGTGGTTACATTTTCTGACTCTCACTTGTTTTCGTGTGGTTGTCATGCACGGTTTGGCACGGTAGTGATGGAAAATGTATGTGCACAAAGCTTGATTCCTCACGACATATTTTTCAGAAGGCTGCCAACACGCTGGCTTAGAGTAGAACTGAGTGTTAAGGCCTTTTGGTATTAAGGCCTCAATTCTACTCCAAGGCCTTGAGGCCTTAACACTAGTGTGCATTTTATACCTATCCATAAAAAACGTATGTTATGCATCCTATGTTGCAGTATATCTTGGATTTGGCTTGCCAAAAACAATATTTGGATTGGATTTGGCATGCCAAAAATGTACCATGAAACGGTGCTTTGCATAATTGAGGCAGAAACTAAGCCTTCTCTCTAGACATATATAAACCGATGCACCAATTTGGAGTATGAAAACAACATAACATTGGACAGGAATTCACCTCGAGGGTACGGTTAAGGCAAGCTACCAGTGGTGCTGTGGGTCTCCTGTGGGAGTGTGGGTGAATTGTTTGGCGCAGGCTTCGTACTCGGCATAAAGCTTCCATGAAACAATTCGCATTTCTTCTCAATCTGTTTGTTTAACATTATTTATAATCTGTATTTTTGTGGGCATGTGCCGTTTGAATCAAAGTCACGTTTCGAAAGTCGCATTCAGGCTTGGGCATTTGTATCGCGGATTCATATTCTCAATGTGTCCACTCATTGTTTTGTAAAAAAAAAAGAAAATTAAAATAAGTAAAGAGTATCCAACGCAGGACCCTCCTATAACTCAGTGTGGCTTAGCTGGATAATACGTGAATTAAATTAGGGGGCAGGATTTGAATCTCTAATTGGAGGGGCAAATTTCAACTCTCAACAGGGAGCAGTCCATAGCATGCAGCATTGCATGAGACCTGTGGTGTTGAGTTCAATCCCTTGCCCGCACTCTGCAGAGCTATCCAGCAGTGGAGATGAGTGCCTGTGGATGACCATTTGTTCGTAACATTCATCATCTGAGCCGCTTGCGGTGATTAATCCCAACCGCTATTCTCAGTCGTAAAACAATCGCTCGCGTTATGCGTATGTACAGTGGAATCCTTGATGAGTTGTCTAATTTTTTTACGCATCTCATGCGCTACCGCCTGCTCTCTGTAATTGTGTCTGTCGCATTAGCCTGAAAAGTAACAGCATATACTTTGCATGCAATTTGCATCGTCAATGAGCACGCAGCAATCAGTTCTCACGATCCCTTTAATGTATTGTGAGCGCGTGAATCAATATCCTCCATCGCTGACTCGTGACATTTAATTTTATAATGTTTCATGATCACAAGCTCTTCTTCTGCAGCCGCCCGTCGCAGACGATGATGTGTCTGGAGAGCGGCGAGCGGCACTGTCCCGCACGCTGATGAGATGCGAGTGGAGCTTTTGAACAGAAACACAACCGTACCAGGAGATGTCTCATCTCCGTTGCTTTGGAGTCGTGTTGTGTCGTAGCCGATCTTTATGCTAATAATTCGGTCACCCTTCCACCTTGTCAGCCACAGAAATCATGACCGCAATATTATTATGCATAGATTGACACGATCAGAATGCTTCATAGCCATAACGCAAACGCTTTCATGACCGATGTTATCTCTAAAGCTCTTTTTGGGTTAGGTCACGTAAACAAAAAAATGTGTCGTGAGCCCTCCTCCACTTGACAGAGCCAATTAATAAGGTTTGTCACGTGAACAATGATGATATCACAACCTCCCTATATAAGACCAATAACCCTAAATGCAAACACAACCTCTCATTCCAAATTGGTTCAAGATACCCGATGACGCTGCTTGCAATTATCAGCGAAACGTTGTATTTCTTGGTAAATGTTGTGGGTTTGCTCTCCTACGCATCGGTGTGCCGAGTTATTAAAGAATTGGCACGTTAAGTTCCCGTCATATAACCTT
>JAZEWT010000030.1:4027291-4040309 GCA_036362905.1 Mordacia mordax | reverse complement strand
AGTCGTTCTCTCTTTGACACTGAACAAATATTTGTGCGCGTTACAAATGGTAAATGCCCGGCGATGGACTGGCGTCCCGTCGTCGGGTGTATTCCTGCCTTACGCCCTGTGTTTGCGGGATAGGCTCCGGCTCACCGTGACCCTCTATAGGATTAAGCGGTTTCAGATAATGAGATGAGACAAATGGTAAATGTAAGTGTTTCAATGAATGCGTATCATTTGGACTCGGGTTTTCTTTGTCTCGTTTTACCAGTAATTGAGTTTAATATTGCACTCCTCACCGCTGGACGACTATTTAAAAATATAGCAATATAATTCAACGGCTCCTTCCAGATTAAATACAAATGAAAACTGACTAACTCAATAGACACGTACTCTCATCCGCAGCGCGCCAGGATCACATACAATGGACGATAATCCCTTAAACGCATTTACGTAAGGAGGAGAGGAAAAAAAAACTTCAAAACTTGCACGCGCGCCTTTATTTATGAAATCCTTGCCTTTGATTTCGCCTTGGCTGCGGTTTATCCCTCTGACGGCGCTGCAAATGCCAGTCACGTACCCGATCAGCGCACCTTGCCTGCGTGCCAAGGCGATATCCGACACAAGGCAAGCGTGGCCTTCAAACAAACCACACCGCCTCCGCCACGACGGGCCTGGCACGGCGCCTGAATAACAAAGTCACCGTCTCGGCGTCATCCTCCAGGCTCTTGGGAGCACTATCTCGAGAAACCATCTCCGGAGATGTTCCTCCGCGATGGCCCGATGATTCCTCCAGTGTGGGAGGCGAAACGTCGAGAGAGAGAGCAGGAAGACTCCACGCGGTTATCCCGAAAGAACAGCTACGGATTGTAATTCTCATGCATCTCATCTCATTGTCAGAAACCGCTTAATCCTGTACAGGGTATCGGTGAGCCGGAGCCTATGCCGGCAGACACAGGGCGCAAGGCAGGGATACACCTACGATAGGACGCCAGTCCAACACCTGGCATTGCGGGCAATTTATTCTGCAAGCCAATTAACCTATTCAGCAGCATCATTTTTTGACTGTGGGAGGAAAATGTAGTGCCCGGCGAAAACCAACGCGGACACGGGAAGAGAACATGCAAACTCCACACAGAAAAGCACCCGAGCCGAGATTAGAACCCGGGACCTTCTTGTTGTGAGGCGACAGCGCTACCCACTGGGCCACCGCGCCGCCCCAATTCTCATAGATCGACAAACCTATATCACTGCACTCGTAATGTCCACGTTTTCAATGTCGGTTTGCACGGCTCGCTGTATGAGAGTTACTGTGAAGAGCTGCTGTCACGCCTCGCACGTTGGATACATCAGACCATCATTAGTCAATCCCCTGCCTATACGCGTCTCATTTATATCGTGGATGATCACTTGCACATTGAAATTCATTCATTATCAAGAGCCACTTAATCCTATACAGGGTCACGGGCGGGGACGGATCCTAACCCGGCCGTCAGAGGGCGCTAGGCGGGGTAATACCCAGGATGTGAAGGCAGTACATCGCAGGGTATACTTTGTTAGAAGTAATTTACTCCTAGGCAACAGAGTGTCTTTGGACGGTGTGAGAAACCGGAGTACTCGGCGGAACCCCCCGCGGACACGGGAAGTACACGATGAACTTGAAACTCAATATGTAGTTCACGTATTTCTGGCAGGTGTATTGATGCAGTGCTTGCAAACAGTTTGAGTGAATTAGTTGTTTTAGCCGCCGATGTTTGAGCAGTGAGTACACATGCACAACTAACTAAATGACTTGAGATTTGTCAACACCGTGGCTTTTAAAAGGAATAATATGGAGGAAACCGGGGAACGCGGTGGAAACCCACGCAGAACAGGGGCCCGAGGCGGAATCGATCCGCCTCGCGCAGGAGCCTGGTGACCACTGGTGTTTAATACAGCAGCTGAAGGGTCGTCTGCACTTTGGGAGAGTCTATGAAGTCGCGTGCTGCTCTCTTAAAAATTGGGCGAATCCTCACGCACATCTGTTAATTGAACGAACATGAAAAACTCCACGACTTGTAGGCTGTGAGGTCTGGCTTCGAAACCACAACTCTTAATCATGAGCAGCACCGCGTTCACAGCACGAGGGCAACCAAATGACTTTGCAATCAAACAACACAGAGAGCTCGCTCCATGTTCAGACATCTGCTCACTTATCCCCCCACCCCACACCACCAAAACCATTCACCCACTCTCCTGCTGGGCTCCACATTTTTTGAGGACGTTTAAAAAGTGTTTCATCCCTTTTTGCCACCGTGGGATTGCGAATCCCACGCGGTTGGCTGGGGTGTGTCATCGCAGGAAGCGCGGTGGGATCGCGTTTGCACGCGATGCTTCATAACAATAATAACGATGCTCCACGGGCTTTGGGTTTTTATTTTTATTTTTAGCCGGGTGGCGATTCTGCGGGCACGCGGCTGCCCGCGACCCAGCGGTGTGGAGGCAGAAGCGAGGGTTGGTGGATCACCGCACAGATGGGTGTGAGACCCTCTCGGCGTGGGGGGGATCGAGGAGGAACCGGGAAGGCGCTACGGCGAGTGCACCGATTGCCATCTGCGTCAATGTGTACGGCGACAAAGTGTTGGCTCCTCGCACAGGCGAGTTGTCTTCGGGTGCTCTGCTTGCCTCCCGCTTGTAAAAAAACACTGAATAATTCGCAGAAAATATCTTTAGGGACAAAAAAAAAACAATGCGGAACTCTTCTGCAAATAAGCACTAAGACGCAGCGTGGCTTCCTGTATAAATTATTCAAATAATATATAATTAATCAGGCTTCAGAATTGCCATGTAGTCCCACCACCTGCAAGGCAAATCATAAGGGTCTGGTGCAATGCCCTGTGGGCGGCAGACAGAGGCAGAATGGACGAGGCGTGCATGACCTTGGCAACAGAAACCGATAAGGAAGCGGAACTTCTGCAGGAGGTTGAGAGGTACCGACTGGATGTAGTTGGGTTCACCTCTGCGCATATTGTCGGCTCTGGAATCAAACTCTTTGATAGGGGTTGGACTCTCCCCTACTCCGGAGTGGCACAGGGGGAGAGGCGGGGTGGGGATACTCACCAGTCACCAGGTAGGTGCCACTCAGTTGGAGTTTGTCCCGGTGAACGGCAGGGTTACCTCAATGTGAGGAGGACTCTGTTGCATGTGCATATACACCGAACAGCAGTTCAGAGTACACTACTTTCTTGGAGACAGTGGGTGGTGTGCTTCAATGCACTCCACCTAGAGACTCCATGGTGCTACTTGGAGAGATAAATGCCCACGTGAGCAATGATGGAGAAACCTGAGGCCATATGGTTTGGACACTCAAGTGAATAGAGAAGCAGAGCTGTCTACCGATCACCACGTGATGGTGAGCTGGATCAGATGGCAGGGCAGGATGTCGGACAGACCTGGTAAAGCCCAAACTTGTGGAGGACCCTGCCTGCAACGATTTCAGCTCCCACATCTGGAGGAGTTTCTCTCACATTCCCGAGGAGGTTGAAGACACGCAGTCCGAATTGATTCTGTTTGAAGCCTCCATCGTGGAAGCGGCTGCTAGGAGCTGTTGCCAGAACGTGGTTGGTGGCCTCTAATGGTGGCAACCCAAGGACCCGCTCGTGGACACCAGCGGTGAGAGAAGCTGTCAAGCTGTAAAAGGAGTCCTTCCGGGAATGGTTGGCACGGAGGACCCCTGATTCGGCGGACAGGCATCAGCAGTCCACAAGCACTGCAGCTGCAGTGATTGCAGAAGCGAAAGCCCGTGTGTGGGAGGATCTCGGAGAGGTTTGTGAAGAATGACTTTCAGCTGGCTTCAAGGAGGATCTGGCAAACCATCCGACGGCTCAAGAGCGGAAAGCGGGGCACCGCCCAGGCTGTTATCAGCAAGGGCTGGCAGGTGCTGACCTCGACTGGGGTTATCGTCGGGAGGTGGAAGGAACACTTTAAGGATCTCCTAAATCTGACAAGCGTTCCTTCGGAGGAGAAGGCAGGGCCAGAGCGTTCTGGAGGGGGGGGGGAGTGGGGGGTCAGGGCCCATCTCGTTGCTGGTGGCAAAGCGCCAGTAGTGGGCGAGATCTGCCCGGAAATGCCGCGTGTTGTGGGGCTCTCGTGCCTGACGCGCCTTTTCAATGTCGCGCGGCGGGTGTCGGGAACAGAACCAGTGGATTGGCAGACTGGGGTGGTGGTTCCCGTTTACAAAAGGCGGTCCCCCTTTTGTGTGTTCCAACTGCGGAGGGATCACACTGCTCAGCCTCCCTGGGAAATCATCTGCCAGTGTGCTGGAAAGGAGGATCTGGCCCATAGTCAAACCTCAGATTCAGGAGTAAAACTGTGGATTGCCTCCTCGGCGTGGAACAGCGGACCAGCTTTTCACACCCTTACAGATTCTTGAGGGGTCATGGAAATTTTGTCGAAGAGTCTACATGTCTTTTGTGGACTTGGAAAAGGCTTATGACTGCCGGAGTATGGTGCACTGGGTCCGCTACTGTGCGCCATTCGGTTCTTGTACAACCGGAGTGAGAGCTGTGTGCGCAGCCTTGGCATTAACTGAAGCCCGTTTGTAGTAGGCGTTGGGCTCCGTCATTTCTGCGCCTTGTCTCATATTCTGTTCGTGATTTTCATGGATAGAATATGAAGGTGTAGCCGAGGACCGGAGCTCTCTAGTGTGGGGGTATGACGGTGGCATCTCCGTTTTTTGCAGATGATGTTGTCCTCTTTGCTTCATCGGACTGTGACCTGCAGCGTTTCCTGGCCCAGTTAGCAGCCGAGTGTGACGCGATGGAGATGAGAGTCAGCACCTTCAAATCTCTGGCCATGGTTTTCACACGGAAAAGAAAGGTGGCTTGCGCCCTCTGAGTGGGGACTGAGCGGCTGACGCAGGTGGAGGAGTTCAAGTATCTCGGGGTCGTGTTCACGAGTGAGGTTAAAAAGGGTGGAGACCCCGAAGGAGACCCAGTACCCGTTGGAAGGATTATATCTCACAGCTGGCCTGAGAACGCTTTGGAATCCCCCGGGAAGAGCTGGAGGGAGTTGTTGGGGCAAAGGACGTCTGGGATCCTTTTCTCAACCTGTTGCCTCCACGACCCGGACGCGGATCAGGGGCACGACAATGGACGGAGGCTTGAGAATTTACAGACCTTACGGTGGCCCAGCGAATTGCGCTGCTGCGTCATAGCAAGAAGAACCAGGGTTCGATTCCCGGCTTGGCTTGATTTCCTGTGTGGGGTTTGCATGTTCTCCTCGTTCCACGTGGGTTTTCTCCGGGACTCCCGATTCGTCCCAAAGTTTAAAGACACGCTGCTGCTGCTGCCTAGGTTAATTGTCCTGCTGACTAACTTGCCCCCGGTACCCTGCAATGAACTTGCGTCCTAGCATTGGGTATAGGCCTACCTTGCGCCCTGTGTCTGCCAGGATAGGCTCCGGTTCACTGCATTCCTGTAGAGTATAAAGCGGCGACTGATAAGGAATCAATCATCACCATACTCAGCCCACTGTTGGAAGAATATCTGCCATTAAGCTGCTGCCAACTTCAACCTGCAGTGTAAGCATCCACCTCACTCTAGCACCACCTGCACATTAACTGATTGCATTGCTCCATCCCGCCGGACAACTGTTAAACAGAGCTAAACAGCCCATGGTTTAATTCCAGATTAAATAAAGACTTGGTGACACAGCTTCACTCAGTCTGGCAGCTGTAAAATCAGAATCATCCATTGCGTCATTTGAATTTCAAAGGACAAATACAAGGGACAACTAAACAGACGTTAAAATTTACGAGTTGATGATCATAAACAAGAGGAAGATTTTATTTTAATGTTTAGATAACCGATACACATTCTTTTAGCATTTCAAATGCTGGGTTTAAATTTCCCACGTAGGCTGTTGCTGTAATACATCATGAGCATCCACGTGTCCCTGTGTCACGAATATTCTGCATCATCGTCATCAGCCACAGTGCATCTACTGCTAGATGAAGGTCTTTCCCTGCCACGCCTCTTTGTGGAATTTGCATGTTCTCCCCGTGGGTTTTCTCCGGGCATTTTGAACTTTCCTCCCATGGTACAAAAACGTGCTGCTGCTGCCTCTGTTAACTGGACTCCTGACTGAATTGCCTCTCGGTGCCCTGCGATGGTTTGGCGTCCCATCGAGGTGTAGAGCCCTGCCTCTGGCCCTTTGTCTCCCGGGGATAGGCTTCGTCTCACCGTCACCCGGGGCGGCACTTTGGCGGAGCGAGCAGCGCTGGCGCCTCACAGCAAGAAAACTCCGGTTCGATACCCAGCTCGGGTGCTTCTCTGTGTAGACTCTGCACGTTCTCTCCCCGTATCCGCATGGGTTTTCGCCAGTCACTCCGGTTTCCTCGCGCAGTCTAAGCGCAGTCCGCCTGGGTTTAATTGACTAAATCATCCCTGCTGCGCCGAGGTGTCGTAACTTGCTTACCCCCTCCCTGCTGGACAACCGTTGCTGGCTGTGCGCGGGATGAAGCGGGGCCCCGCTAACGAATGAACGGCCCTGAGTGTCCGCGCCGTGCTTTTCTCCCCATAAGGTCGCCGTGATGCGCGCCGCGATCATTCATACCCCGCGGTGCCTGTCGGCGCTGTACAAACACAGCGCGGCTGTGTGACACAGCGGGCCGAATTATGGCTCCGTCTCACAACAACCGTCTGTCTCACAACAACCGTTGCTCTCCAGGCGACTCCTCGTAGAAGGCGCAGCGGTTTCGACGGCACGCCGCCGGAGAATGGATCTGGAGAGCTGTCTCTTTCGGGATAGCCGCGTCACTCAGCGCGCTCCTCCTCCTCCTCCTCCTCTATCCTTCGCAACGCTGGGGGCATTCTCAGGGAGTTCCGAGGTTTGTGAGGCCCGGTACATCCCGAGGAAGACCTCCAACGTGGGAGGTGAAACGTCGGGAAGGAGAGAGGGGCGGCGCTCGGCGTGACCATCTCGAAAGAGCAGCTTTGCAGAGCAATCGTCGTGTATCAAGCCGTGGCAACAACTACATCGGCGAAATGTGGGAATTGGCGAAGAAAAGGCGTCTCATTCTCACAGATATTCCTGCGGATAAGTAGTCAAGAAGAAGAGAAGCCCTGACTACTTTTGTATAAATCAAGAACAGCGATAACAGCGATAACAGCGGAATTAAAACTCACTTTAACTGCACCCTCTGCGGCTTACTGACAGTTTCTTCCAACAAGCAGTGGTGATAATTGGCCTGCTGAGTCAATTGCCCGAAAAAAAGTGCCCCGCGATGCACTTGCGCCACATCCTGAGTATAGCCCCGCCTTGCGCCCTCTGCCTGCCGGGATAGGCTCCGAGCCCCTACGACCCCTTATAGGTTGAAGCGGGGACTGAGAATGAATGAACGTTGCTGAGGTAGGATGACGCCAAGCCAGTGGAGGAGCAGCAGCAGAGAGGGAGAGACTGCCTCGCACACCGTGCGGTGGCAGATGAGACGTAGACAAGGGACTATTCACTGTAAACGGGACGGGAGAGGCGCATTTAAACAAATCGACAATAAGCACGGTGTAATTTACAGCCAATTATTGTATAAGCCTCGCAATACCGTCAATTAGGAAGGTCTGTAGATATCTGCACTGTAAGGACGCACGCAATACGTGTTGTTACGTAGGAGTAGAATATTTATGTTTGGAAGTTTTAATGCAGTTATGTTTAATTATTTAATAATGCGCCTACGACCATATCACCCTGAATACGCCCGATCTCGTCCGATCTCGGAAGCTAAGCAGGGTCGAGCCTGGTTAGTACTTGGATGGGAGACCGCCTGGGAATACCAGGTGTTGTAGGCTTCCCGGCGATGGACTGGCATCCCATCGTCGGTATATCCTTGCCTTGCGCCCTGTGTCTGCCGGGATAGGCTCTGGCTTCACCGTGACCCTGTATAGGACTAAGCGATTTCAGACAATGAGATGAGATTAGATTTAATAATGCATCGGTCTATTTAGGAATACATGGTTCTATAAACATTGTGTCTAAACCTTATATCTCCATAATAGTGCCGCAATGAACACATATAATAGACGAATATTATTGTACGTAAGATAGGTTTGATTTATGTTGGTGGAGTATAGCACTCCTTGACAGGATCACCATTTGGAAACAGGTCTGAAGTCTCGCCCTTTTTCTGCGGTTTCTCTCGCTGAAAAGGTCTGGAGTCCAGGACTCATCTTAGGGTGTCCCTTGGTAAACTATTCTGGAGTCTAGCGCTCTTGTTAGGGTGTCCCTTGGTAAACTATTCTGGAGTCTAGCGCTCTTGTTAGGGTGTCCCTTGGTGAACTGTTCTGGAGTCTAGCGCTCTTGTTAGGGTGTCCCTTGGTGAACTGTTCTGGAGTCTAGCACTCTTGTTAGGATGTTCCTTAGTGAACAGGTTTGAATACTAACACTCCTGATAGGGTCTGCCTTTTGGGTATAGATGTGGAGGCTCGCGCTCCTGAGAGGATCCTCCTTTGGGAATAGGTCTGGAGTATAGTGCTCCTGCTAGGGTCTCCCTTTGTGAATAGATTGGAGTCCAGCATGACTGCCAGGGTCTCCCTTGAACAGCTCTGCAGTCTGATGTCTCTCGTTGATGACGTTTTCTGCTGACATATCTGTTTTGACCTAGCTTTATTCTCGATGTTTTTTTGGGGAATATAGCTACTGGCTTTCTGAAGTTTCAGGAGGGTTATCAAATCGTAGGAAGTAACACTCTAACGAGACGTAAAATCCTTGGTGTTGTGCGGACAAACTTTGCACTCATGAAGGATTCGAACCACATGCCCTGATTGCAGACATACGCACGCAAAACACTCGCTCCATTATACGTGGATTAGTACTCTACATTGATATATTACCGGTGCTGCTCTATATCTCTGGGTTTTGTCGTAACTTTACGGATCTGGAGCTTCTGTCCTCCACGTCAAACCACCAGGTGACCCTTGAGGCTTTACAGAGGTAAAGACAACGGCAAGCCTAGGGCCTTGTAAGGCCCACGCAGTGAAGTTGTTCATTTGATGCGTTGGCACTTGGGCGATATCATTGCTTCATATTCCTTACAATTGGTAACAGACCGGGTCCGGTCTGCGAGACTGAACATTGCCAGTCTTTAACAGTGCGTGCGAGTCATAGTGTAGCCACCTCGGAGGCACAAAAACATTGTGGAGGTAAACGGAATACGAGAGAGAGAGGACTTTCCACGTAATTGACTCGGTCCCTAAAAACGTACAGATTTCCCAGGTGGCTCCCTCCTCAAAAAGGAGGGCGGATTCTAGGAAGACGGGATGGGTGGCAACCCTCCCAGCGTCATATATCTCGTTTAATACATTGTGACTTTGCAGTTCCCCCAATGCAGATTTCAAATAATTAGCATGAGGTCAAATGCACTGAGCCCAGCTTCGACTAGAGACTACATTGAGCTCCTAATTATGTCCCGTAACATGTGTGAGATGATTTATAATCCCAGGCATTCTTAACTCCAGCCCCACGACTTTGCTCATGCTGCTGGTGAAACCACCTGCCCTGCTCACGTGCAAGTACCAACTGATTTGCCTACTGTGGATTTTGACGATGGTCATCGTGATGATTACTTCGAAAAGCTGCTCTCTCGGAACAGCCGCGTCGATTGCTCCCTCTCCCTCTATTGCGGAGGGAGCGATCGAGGGAGCGATCAACGCAGCTGTTCTTCCATCGCGGTAGAGGGAGAGAGGAAGCGATCGACGAGGCTGTCCCGAGAGAGCATGGTCATTGTGACCGTCTGTGTTCATTACCTCCCGCGGGAAGGCGAATTGAAGGGTTTGCAATGACTCGAGTGCAACATCAATGACTCGTCCGCATTGCCGCGGTCTCGGTTCAGAACACAGCGGAGATTAAGGTCGTGGAGACAAAAAAAGGGATGTAACAATGCACCCCACTCCGGCCCCATCCTCCCGGTCTACCACTAAGGTTACCACCTCGTAGGCACAAATAATCCGGACGTATCGTTCCGGTAAAGTACGAGAGAAAGGACTGAACGCGTAAGCGGACAAAGATGGACTTGGAGTAATGATTTGCTCCTTGAATATGTACGCATTTCCCAGGACAGCCGCCTCTTCATCAAGAATAAATCCGGGACAGGTGGCAACCCCACTAAGCACCCTGTACTCACAATAGCACCCCACCAACCCCACTCTTCCAGCTGTGACTAACGCATTTTGTATCTAAATATCTCTTCATCTCAGCACATCCCCATCTCTGGCCATATCTATTCTATAATCTTCCACAATCTCGCTAGAAGTTTATGAATCAAAACAATATGCCTCCCATTGTTATCTCTGTATTCCCCTCCCTCCCCATTGTGCCACCACCACGTGGTGATATTACACACGCACCGTGAATAATAAGAATAATAATAGGTTCTAGTAGGGTACTCTGGTATCTTCCCACTGTCCAAATACATGCTTGTGTCTCCTAGGTTAATTGGTCTGCTGAGTTAATTGCCCTCGGTGACCTGCAATGGACTGGCATCTCACCATGGACATAGCCCTGCCTTGTGCCCTGTGCCTGCCAGGATAGGCTCCAGACTCATCACAACCCTCCAAACCCTAGAGTATGAATGAATGGCCGGTGCGTGGGCTGATCACTGCCATCCCCGCGTCTCTTCGCGCAGTGAAGAGAGGCTACGTCAGATCAACGTCATTTGGACGTCACGCAATTGAGAGGCACGCGTGGGATTCAGTCTGTTTACTCAAGTTTGTTTACTGGCAGTTCGGTCGTTTAAACAAACACGACAAACACTGCATGTAATGTTTGCTGATATCGTTTACTTTTAATCGGTCTCCATGCATTATGCGGGAGCGCACGTTTGTATGCAAGTGCATCTACGTTATTTAGAGCTTCATCACCAATCATCACAGGCTGGTTAAGAGGAATAATATTCGAACAAAATAAAAAAATTGCTTTGCGCGTTTGGCTTTTATCGTCACTTTAATTTTCAATTTGTATTTCAATTGCACTTTCGGCATCTTGCAATAAGACAAATGCGTGTTCAGTTAGTCTGTATTCGAGCTGGAAGGAACCGTCGAAGTATTTAGATCTTTTTAACAGTTGTCCAGCGGGGAGT
The DNA here is from genome assembly GCA_036362905.1 of Mordacia mordax. NCBI lineage: Eukaryota > Metazoa > Chordata > Hyperoartia > Petromyzontiformes > Petromyzontidae > Mordacia > Mordacia mordax. The sequence continues at coordinate 4,029,220 of JAZEWT010000030.1, read as the reverse complement.
AGAAATCAAGCTACAACATCTCAGGGCACCAGGGAGAAATGTAGTCAACAGTACAATTAACATAGGCATTCTCGCTGTTATCATTCAGCACGATCTATCCCAGTAAGCAGTGCACCACCTTGAAATAGTGAACTGCTGCAGCCCGCGCTCCTCTAACGGAGGAGTAATAGCAAAACTACACTCTGGCAGCGAGCAGCCCTTGACTCTGACATTCAGCGCTTGAACAAATCTCATCTCATTCTCATCTCATTGTCTGAAACCGCTTAGTCCTATATAGGGTCGCGGTGAGCCGGAGCCTATCCCGGCAGACACAGGGCGCAAGGCAAGGATATACCGACGATGGGACGCCAGTCCATCGCCGGGCACTGCGGGGCAATTTAGCCTGCGGGCCAATTAACCTATGCAGCAGCATGCATGCGTCAATTGGCTTTTTAAATAAACTGCCCCCCCCCCGTGCCTTGCAATGCACTGGCGTCGCAGCTTGAGTGTCTCCCTGTCTTGTGCCCTGTGTCTGTTGAGATAGGCTCCGGACCTCTATAAACCTGTACAAGATGAAGCGATGCAGTCCACTGTAGATCATCGGATGGAATTTTGTCAGCAGGCCAATTAACCTAAGCAGTAGCATGTCTTTGGTATGTGGGAGGAAACCGGAGTACCTGGTAAAACCCCACGCGCAGAAGTGACGAACACGCAAAGTCCACACAGAAAGGCACCCGAGCCGGGAATCGAACCTGGAGGATTCTTGCTGTGAGGCCACCTTTCCAACCCGCCATCAATAGCTGCCCTCGGTACGCGAACACTCTCGTCTTCCTGTAATTACCAGAAATTACCCAGTGAGCTTGCAAGCTCTGCATGCGGGATTCCTACGAACCAATGTAGCAACGCATACAACCACGTGGTCACTTAGACGTACGCACGCATAAAGACAAATATACCTCGTATGGAGTTCGTTAAAGGGTTGGGACAAGTGCTGTTAGCGAGCACCTATTAAGACCAGCACGGCACACCAGAGGGCGGGTGGCCAACACCACGCCCGACCGCCTTTGCCGACAAGGTTTAAGCACTACAATAGGCAGTCATTTGAGGCTGAATCGACCTAGGGCAGAACCAGACGCGGTTTTCAAATATGCACAGTCACTGTTGCTGCTTGTGAGAGAGGAAATGTTTGAGTCGAAGTCGGGTCGCTGTGATGGAGCGCACTGCACTAACTACTGCGCCACCGCTCCTCCGCACACACCAACACACGTGTTGCGTCCTCCTTAGCGCACTGCGCCAACTACTGCGCCACCGCTCCTCCGCACACACGAGCACACGTGTTACATCCTCCTCGACGCCCTGCGCTAACCACTGCGCCACCGCTCCTCCGCACACACGAGCACACGTGTTGCATCCTCCTCGGCGCCCTGCGCTAACCACTGCGCCACCGCTCCTCCGCACACACGAGCACACGTGTTGCATCCTCCTCAGCGCCCTGCGCTAACCATTGCGCCACCGCTCCTCCGCACACACGAGCACACGTGTTGCATCCTCCTCAGCGCCCTGCGCTAACCACTGAGCCACCGCTCCTCCGCACACACAGGCACACGTGTTACATCCTCCTCGGCGCCCTGCGCTAACCACTGCGCCACCGCTCCTCCGCACACACGAGCACACGTGTTGCGTCCTCCTCGGCGCCCTGCGCTAACCACTGAGCCACCGCTCCTCGACACAAAAAGAACAAACGTGTTGCATCCTCCTCGGCGCCCTGCGCTAACCGCTGCGCCACCGCTCCTCCGCGCACACCAACACACGCGTCGCTTCCTCCTTAAGAGCGCTCCGCCCACGCGGATGAGGAGGGGCGGGGGACCCAGCAGCGGGTGCCCGGGAGAGGCGCACGCTGCTGCTGGTGGGGAGGGAGAGGGGTTGGTGGTGGTGGGGGGTGGTGGGGGG
>JAZEWT010000030.1:3959104-3988320 GCA_036362905.1 Mordacia mordax | reverse complement strand
ACATCTATAACGCCCTGTGAATTTTGGGTGAAAGTGGCTGAGAAATGTTGAAAATAATAATAATTGGTGAATAATAATAATGATAATAATTGCATTTTCAGAGCGCTTTTCACCCGAGGGTCACAGAGTGCTGCATAGTTGGCACTGGGTGGGTTCAGACATTGAACTGTGTGCATGGGGGGGTGGGAGTCGGGGGAGGGACCGTGGGGTAGATTGGAGGGGAGCAGTTTTACGGGAAGAAATTGCGAAGGTCACGTAAATTAGTAATAAAAATAGAACAATATTCTCATGGGCGGCACGGTGGCCCAGTGGGTAGCGTTGTCGCATCACAGCAAGAAGGTCCCGGGTTCGTTTCTTGGCTCGGGTGCCCTTTCTGTGTGGAGTTTCCATGTTCTCTCCCCGTGTCCGCGTGGATTTTCTCCGGGCATCCGTTTGCCCTCCCACAGACTAAGCGGTTTCTGACAATGAGACGAGACAACGTTATCATCGGATGAAATTAGGCGATTAATTCTGTCCGTAACGATAATTGCTCTCGAGAGCCGCTCGTTCAGGATAGCCGTATCGAGCGTTCCTCCTTTCTCCTCCGCCGGCCCACGTGTGAGCAGTGACAATGCCGGCGGTGGGGGAGGCTTGGCGCGGAGTCGCGTGCAGCTCGCCCTCTCGTTGACAGGCGGCCCCACCGTCGCCACTCCTCCCGCTAAGCACTGACAAGTTTGCATTCCCCCTTTCGCAATTAACCTGACAAGTTGATAGATAACGGCTTAGTCTACTGGCTCGGCGCGGTTGCTACAAGAAGAGGAGACAGCGTGGCGACGGCTTCAGGCAGCGGGGAGCGGTGGTTCGCTGCTTAACGCACCGCACTACGAACCCAGCCAACATGAGTTCGATTCTCGCTCACGGTCAAAATCAGCGATGAGTTGTTTTTTTGTTGTTGTTTAAATCTCTCTTGGATCACCCGAGGCTGGCTCAGCCCCAAATGAGCAACTCGGTGCGTTGTGTAAACATTGCCACGACAGCAACACGGATGTTTATTATTACAGCAGAAAACACCCAGTGAGCTTGCAAGCTCGAGATGCGGGATTCCTGCGACACGACAAGCGTTCGACTTGACCAACGCAACAACAACAACAAATGAAACGACGTGGACATTGGCGGCTGGGCATGGTCCTAGCAACTTACCCCCCTCGTGTGCTGTGCCGGCCTTCACAGGTGATCGCTAACAACAATTTGCCACGGTCTTTATGGGGGGGGGGGTTAGGGGTGTGGAAGGGCACGGTTTGCTGCGTCGTCGTGGTTCGTGCCGTGTACTTGAACCACATAGGTTCAACTCCCGGTTAATCGGCGAGACGGGAGGTTCATTGGAGTTGGAAAATGTCTCACAGAATCGGCTGGCCTAGCGCTGACCTCGGTAATGCCCGGCCGATGCCACAGCCGGGCCTCCGTTCGCAAGTGTAGCTGGCGAGTCTATCCGTGTGTGTCTCGAGAATCTTCTCGTGTCTCAGGTAAGTCCGTCCGTCTGTCACTGGTAACGTCCCGTGCGCGTCTCTGGTGAGATTCCGTGTCGCGTTGTCCTTGGGAGGTTTTCATTTGCTGAGCGCTGCAATTCCCATCGGCTCGTCTCAGCAATGTTATCGGAGCAGAGGACATCTGTGAACTCACTGCTCCTCGGCACCACACATGTGTAAAGCATGGATCGTGTCTGCGGTGCGATGTCTACGGCTCATTTACGCTCTGTTCCTCCTCAACGTCTATCACCTCTTCTGGGAGTTCCTGATATCTGTCACAGCGCAAGCGTCTCAAAGACTGTGTGTTCATGCTAGAAGAGACACTCCATTATTTGGCTGTTTTCATAGCTGGTCTTTCGCGATAGCCATGTCAAGTGTTATTTCAGCTTCAACGTTTGATGTATAGGGCGGCACGGTGGCCCAGTGGTTAGCGCTGTCGCCTCACAGCAAAAAGGTCCCGGGTTCGAATCTCTCGACTCGTGTGTCTTTCTGTGTGGAGTTTGCATGCTTTCCCCGTGTCCGCGTGGGTTTTCGCCGGGCACTCCGGTTTCCTCCCACAGTCCAAAAGCATGCTGCTCCCACATCTTCAGGGCATTTTCTTGAAGATGCCTCTAGCGTGGGCGGCGAAACGTCATGAAGGGGAGAGATGAGACGCTCGACACGGATATCCCGAAACAACAGCCATGCACGGCTATTCTGGCGCATCGAGTCGTGAAAACCGACGCCAGTGCGCATTGTTTGGCAGAGCAGCAGCAGTGATGGTCCGTGCGGCTGGAGAGCGACGGGGGGGTCTGTACGCGCGCGTGTGTGTGCACATGTGTGTGCGCGTGTGTGTACGCGTCTGTACGCGCGTGTGTGTGTGTTGCGCGCGCGCGTACAGATACGCGCGTGTGTACGCGTGTGTGTGCGCGCGTGTGTGCGCGTGTCTGTACCCGTGTCTGTACCCGTGTCTGTGCGCGTGTCTGTACGCGCGTGTGTGTGCGCGGTGCAGACACGCGCGTGCGTGTGCGTGTCTGTACGCGCGTGTGTGCGCGTGTGTGTGCGTGTCTGTACCCGTGTCTGTGCGCGTGTGTGCGCGCGGTGCAGACACGCGCGTGTCTGTGCGCGTGTGTGTACGCGCGTGTGAGCGCGTGTGTGCGCGTGTGTGTGCGTGTCTGTACGCGCGTGTCTGTGCGCGTGTCTGTACCCGTGTCTGTACCCGTGTCTGTGCGCGTGTCTGTACGCGCGTGTGTGTGCGCGCGGTGCAGACACGCGCGTGTGTGTGTGCGTGTCTGTACGCGTGTCTGTGCGCGTGTGTGTACGCGCGTGTGAGCGCGTGTGTGCGCGTGTGTGTGCGCGCGTGTGAGCGCGTGTGTGTGCGTGTCTGTACGCGCGTGTCTGTGCGCGTGTCTGTACGCGCGTGTCTGTGCACGTGTGTGTACGCGCGTGTGTGTACGCACGTGTCTGTACGCGCGTGTGTGCGCGTGTGTGTGCGCGTCTGTACCCGTGTCCGTGCGCGTGTGTGTACGCGCGTGTGTGTGCGCGCGGTGCAGACACGCGCGTGTGTGCGCGTGTGTACGCGCGTGTGTACGCGCGTGTCTGTACCCGTGTGTGTACGCGCGTGTCTGTACTCGTGTGTGTGCGCGTGTGTGTACGCGCGTGTGTGTGCGTGTCTGTACCCGTGTGCGCGTGTGTGTGCGTGTCTGTACGCGTGTGTGTGTGCGCGCGGTGCAGACACACGCGTCTATCGCTGCGTCTTTGTTTAAATCGCGTGTGCGTTCACTTAAACAAACTTGACCGCAAATCTGGTCGGCGGCCTCCTTCTGTTCAACATGGAAACCCCACGCGAGGAACGAGGAGTCGGGGCCGGGGGGGGGCGGCTGCGTGGAAGATAAACAACCGGGAGTCTGCGACAACGCTGACGTCGCGGCCACATCTGCCGTTCCAACAAAAAAACCCAAGGATGAAGACGCTTGCGCCCTGAGCCAAGGTTTACGTGACCTGATCCAACGCCACGCACCCTGGTTCAGCGCCATCACCCCGAGTCAAGCCCGGCTCCAGGTGCCTGCTGTAGCGTGGGCCGAGTGGTTTTTTTATTTCAAGAGGACAAAAAAATAGATTCTCAATCAACGAGATCGCAGCCTTTGCTTTCAGTTGATAGAATATGTCCAAATAATCAATTGCCTTGTTTCTCAGAAGCTGCGATTGTGAGGAGATCTAATTTAAATGTTAACTTAAATGCAGTGAGTTTGTTTTCAAGATGTCAAGTTAGATTTCATGCACAGCAGCAGCTCGCGTTCAAGTGATTTAACACCTGGACACGAGAGACAGTAGCCTCGCGCAAATTAAAAGTTAAAAGACGATCGGCCTCTACCGTTCGTCCATCGACTCGTTAATCGCACAAAGGTCTGCCGTGGAAGGAAACAGTGTCCATTGAAGCTCTTAATAAAGAAAACGATTTCACACTCCCGTTAGCCTCTCTGAAAGGAAAACAGTCGGTGCGTCTCATGGGGCCGTTAAGGTTCTGTTGACAGCGTCAGCGTTGCTTGCGTCGTAAGGGGGCTGCAACTGAGAGGAGAGAGTTTTAAGTCCCTTTTTTGTAAATGTCCTTGACCCGGAGAGCCTCAGCAATATGAAAGGGTCGCTTTGTTTTCAAAGGGAAGTGACTTCTCACCATCGCATTGGTGACCTTCATTGTATTGAGCTCCTACACGTGCAAGAACGGTGCTCGACCATTATACCACGTGGTCGGTTCTGCTCCGGGCTATAGGATGTGTGGGCAGTGGGGTTATGATCATTAAAATGCCTCGACAGTCTTAGAAAAGCCACGGTAATAATTTACACTCTAGACTCTGTGACTGTCAATTAACATAATACTGTAGAAGCTGACTGGCACGGTGGTGTAGCGCTGAGTAGCGCTGCTGCCCGACACCAAGCAGCCTGGGTTCGATTCCCGGCTCGGGTGCCTTTCTGTGGAGATATTGCGTATTTTCCCCGTGCACTCATAGATTTTCGCCAGGTACTCTGGTTTCCTTTCACAGTTCAAAAACATGCTGCTCTGTGAATTGACCTGCTGACTAGATTTTTCCCAGTGCCCACCTATGGACTTGCGTCCTTTCCTAGGTAAAGCTCTGCCTTGTTCCCTGCGTCGGCCAGGACAGGTTCTGGCCGCCTGCGACCCTCAACAGCGGGACTGAGAATGATGATGAGACTGTAGGGGCTGTTCGAATGTATGCTTGATAATAATTTCATAAAACTCATTGCACCTTTTCATACTGGACACTTTATATCTCGGAAGGGGCAATGCCTTTTGCTCAGTCAGTCGGTTTGTATTTAAGCTGGAAGGAACCGCTGAGCTATGTAACTCTTTTTAACAGTTGTCCAGTGGAGAGGGGTTAGTAAGTTACAACATCTCAATGCACTGGGGGCCATTTATCCAGGACAATTAACCTAGGCCGCGTGCCTCTAGACTGTGGGAGCGAAGCGGAGTACCTCGCGGAAACCCACGTGGACATGACGAGAACATCCAGACTCGACGCAGAAAGGCACCCGAGCTGGGAATCGAACCCAGGCTCTTCTTGCTGCGAGACAGCAGCGCTGCTCACCTGTACACCGCCGCGCCGCTCTGGGTCGGAGTTGAACTGTGAGCCGTGCGCGCCGCCACCTTAGCAAAGCACCGTTGTGCTTGAGAGGCGTGCCGAGACGAGGCATTGTGCGCCGCGCAGCTGCGCTCCACTGCCATTCGCTGTGCACCCGCGACTGCGATGAAGCTCCAGCATTGTCTCTCCGGTGTCGGGAAGATGTTGGCAGAGTCACATTTCTGGAGTGAAAGTGTTTTCCCCACTGAAAAGGGCATCGGGAGATGAGTCACTGTTCTACTGCTGTGCCAGTGGGGGGCGGGGGGGGGGAACTCCACATTCCTATGCCTGGGGTGAAGAACATCCGCCAGACGACTGTCTTATTAAAGTGGAAATATTGATTCTTTTATTATTTCCAAATATTTTTTAGCATAAGCACTGAGAATTGCTCTCGAGTTTTTCTTTATGAATAGCTATGTCAAGTGTTCCTCCTCTCCCCTGCGTGACATGTGAGCTCCATCATCAGGCGACCGACGACGCCTCCAACGTGGCAGGCGAACCGTCGCGACGGGGGAGGAACGCTCGACACGGCTATCCCGCAAGAGCAGTTCTCGAGAGCCGTTCACCCACGTAGGGCCGTGAAACCACCCCCCCCCCTCCCACGCCAATCAAGCACGAGGACTTTTCATCCGGGCGGCGCGGTGGCGCAGTGGTTAGCGCTGTCGCCTCACAGCAAGAAGGTCCCGGGTTCGAATCTCTCGGCTCGGGTGTCTTTCTGTGTGGAGTTTGCATGCTGTCCCCGTGTCCGCGTGGGTTTTCGCCGGGTACTCCGGTTTCCTCCCACAGTCCAAAAGCATGCTCCTGGATAGGTTGATTGGCTCGCAGACTAAAATTGTCCCGCAATGCCCGGCGATGGACTGGCGTCCCGTCGTCCCCGTCGTCGGGTGTATTCCTGCCTTACGCCCTGTGTTTGCCGGGATAGGCTCCGGCTCACCGTGACCCTATATAGGATTAAGCGGTTTCAGATAATGAGATGAGATGAGACTTTTCATCCAGGGGATCAAACTCGAGCTGCGATTCATCGACGTAAATCTGCGGGCTGTCCGTGACAGAGTAGATGTTATACCCTTGGGAAAATTACTCGTGCCACAATCACGCCCTTGTCCGCGTGCCCACCGTGGCGCGACGCTTAGTGCAGCTGCACACGTGCAGTGAAGTGCCCTGCCAGGCCAGCTCGCCCACTCCGCCTTGCGGTGCGGAGGTCGCCGGTTCGACCTCAATCTCCCGGCGCGGCGGTTTAAACAATGGGCAAAATGTTTCTTGGGGGGCACGGACCGCCTGCGAAATTCTCATCCAAAGGCTCTTTTACAAGTTAGACTCCCCCTCCCCCTCGCCCATTCGCAGGGTGAACTCAGGAGGTAGGAGGTATGTTTTGTCGATTAGGAATAAGAAATGACAATGACACAATTTATAACCATCCGCACAGTCAGCCAGGCGGTAAACCGACGCCAACACGCCAGGCACTGCTTTCTTAATTATTTTGACATTGCCGGCCACTTAATTAATTCGTGTGCTTGGGAGGAAACTGGAGAACCCGGAGGAATCCCAGGGTCGGTGGTGATCAGAGCCGAGTGGGCCACGTGGGGCTTGAGGTGCAAATCGTTGAGAATCCCTGCTGTAGAGCACTGGTGGGGCAGGTGCTGTAGTTTTGATGGAACGTGATTCTAAACGGAGCGCTTGTTTTCACCGAATTTGAAGCCATCCACTCGTCACGTGTAAGGCGATGGTTTGGCTCACGTTCGTCCCAGCAGACTCTCTGCGGCTCAAACACGAGGAACTCTGATCGCAGCGAGAAAATTACGAACGGCAGTTATTTATGTATTATTATTATTATTAAACTTTTGGACAGCAAATTTGGATCCTTTTCCCCAAAACGGGATTTTTTACATATTTGGGTTGCTTGTATAAAAAATAACAATGTCGCGAGCGAGGGCTTACACGTGTGGAGTTTTGCAACGAGCCATGCAGCGCTGGTAGTTCGATATCGGAACAAGCAAACGATACTGAGAATTGCTCTCCATAGCCATTATTTCCGCATGGCCTTGTCGAGTGTTCTCTTCTTCGCGATGTTTCGCATAGTAGAAGTGCCTGACGATGCCCCTCCAATGTGGGAGGGAAAAAAACGTCGCGAAGCTAAGAGAAGGAACACTCGACATGGCTATCCCCAAAGAGCGTAGAGAGCAATTCAGATCACGCACCGAGTCGTGAAAAGTCTACATTCATACAGAAAAGGGTACTCGTTCTACAATCATAAAGATAATTTATAACGTTGAATGTCGAAGGCATTAATTCCAATAGAAAATGACTTAGAGGTGTGAGAAAGCCACAGAGAGGCAGCCACGTGGTGAGTCAGTGCCAACATTTTCCAGGCACTGCGTCATAATTGTCATGATGTTATCTAGCAATTCATTAAAGAGTGTTTTTTTTTAAGTTGTAGGAGGAAGTCGGAGAACCCGGCGGAAGCCCACGCACAACATTGGGGCAAACACACAAACTCGACACACACAGGCACCCGAGACGAGAATCGAACCTCCTCCGACCAGGGACCCTTTCTGCGAGGCGGCGCGGATGTTACCGCTGCGCCCCTCTGCTGGGCGAAGGGGATGTGACCCTGGTGCCGACTCTACCCGCAAACGGGACGAGAACCCCCTCGCGTTGGTGCGAAGGACGATATCGATCTTGCGGCATGGCTCTTCATTCACACAGCAGCATGTCACGACACGCTGCTTCAATGCTTGTAGCTGAGCCGGGGCCGCTTTGCTCTCTCACGTAGAGGTAGCGTTGGTATATTTTAGCTTCAGAGCCTTAGCATTGCGTTGTTTGGCATCAGTCGTTCCAAGAAGGAAGCCCAGCGGCCATTGTCCCCTCTCCTTCCGTCTTGGAACAAAAGATGATGCATGGTCACCGTGGGGGGAGGGGGGGAGGGCATCCTGTCCGTGTAATTCTTGTTGTTTTGTAATTCGTAACGTGCCGAGTTAAATGGAATCGCGCTCGGTAAAAAAAAAGATCACTCGCTGCGGACGCTCAATTCGAAACAAAAACGCATTACAAGGGCCATCGCCACGTAGGTTTGCGATAAATATTGTTGACAACACGGCGGCCTCTTTAATTGAGTAGAGGCCCATGTAGGTTTGTGATCAATATTGTTGACAACACGGCGGCCTCTTTAATTGAGTAGAGGCAGGGGCGCTGCGCAGATGCTCAGCCATGAAGATCGACACGAGCGCAGGACAGCAGTAGCAGCGGCACGTGGCGCATGTGGTCTCTGAGAGCAGCGGGGCTGCGTGGGACGGCTCAGAGGCTCACACAGCCGTCGTCTCAGTCTCAGGACGCAGCGATGCGACAACGAGCATCGCTGCCGCCTCGCGGCAAAGTTCGATTCTCCAGCCCGGGTGCCTTTCTGTGCGGAGTCTGCGGGTCCTCCCCCCCGCTCCGTGTCCTCTCCGGGTACTCCGGTTGCCTCCAGCAAATACAAACACATCCTGCCTAGGTTAACTGGCCTGCAGACAAACATGCCTCCAGTGCCCTGCGATGGACTGGCGTCCCACCCGCGGTATAGTCCCATCTTGCGCCCTTAGTCTCTCGGGATCTGCTCCTGCTCGCCTGGACCTCCGAGCGTAACGCGACACGACCCGGCGCGCTGGCGTCCCACCCGAGGTATAGTCCCGTCTCGCGCCCTTAGTCTCTCGGGATCTGCTCCTGCTCGCCTGGACCTCGGAGCGTAACGTGACACGACCCGGCGCGCTGGCGTCCCACCCGAGGTATAGTCCCGTCTTGCGCCCTTAGTCTCTCGGGATCTGCTCCTGCTCGCCTGGACCTCGGAGTATAACGCGACACGACCCGGCGCGGGCGATTGTCCGATGTCGCTCACACAAATGCGACAATTGCCTGGGATGTTCGACATCTGAGACGAACCCCCGCACCACCAGTGAGCGGTTTAACAGTGACGACGATCCCCGTTGAGGTCGCTCACAACGTGAGCTGACGGTTTTATTGGTGTTTTTTTAAATCTCTCTCTCTCTTTCAAACGCCGCGTTACAATAAGGTCAGACGGTTGAGGGGGGGGGGTTGGAAATACAGGTGTCTCGCTCGAGTCCCAGGCAGGAGCGGGAGTTTCTCTTTAATAATCAAGGCTCTGAAAACACGCGTCGCCTGCTCGTTAAATAATAACCATAATTGCATTGAGAGAGCGGGTTTCACCCGAGGGTCACAAAGCGCTTCACAGGGCTGCGGAGAGAACGGCTCACGGCAACAACAACGGCACTGGAATGGAAAATTAAAGCATGCGTCACGCGATCGTCATAGTTTCCTATAGATTATGTTGCTGGGAAATTCGTTAATAAGTGGGGGGGGGGGGTTTAGTTGTGGATAAAAGCCGGATTATTCGGAGGAAACTCACGCAGAAGAGAGGGGGAGAGAACATAGAAGCGCCACACAGAAAGGCGCCCGATGTAGGAATCGAACCGCTTCGGGCAGGACTCTCTGTGAGGCGCAGACGTTACCGATGCACCAACTCCTTCCTTACGTGGAGGGAGGAGGTTTTGAGGGGGAATCACACTGACAAGTTATTGTTCGCACCTGCGCGCAGCCTTGCAGGCATTCACATTGTTATCGTGTCACCAAAGCATCGTCGGCAGACTTGTTGTAAAACTCCTCCGCTTGGCGGAATGCCCGGAGGGCGCTCGGCCGCTGTAAGACGACGCCACGATGCCTGCCATGAAGTCGCGTCCCTCTCACTCCCGATGTCGAGAGTTCCCTCTCTCAGGTCCCCGCCACGCGCCGCTGCGGCAGCCTTCAGGAGTGGGAACTTCCCTGAAAGAATAGCGCGCAGCAGCGTGTGCGGGAACCTCGACGGATGAAATGTTGATGGAATGATGAACGCGCAGGGCCAAACCCAGCAGACGAAACGTGGCTGGCCAGCTGCACCACAATTGCTTGTTCAATCAGTTTCACGAAACCTTTCCTTCCCCACAATACCTTGGTTTTAACACGCTTGTCATCTCACAAGTGCAGACGTTAGCTCTAGCAGATGGCCGAAGACGAATATGGTATTAATTAATTTTCATTGCGATGCGTTTTGCTGACCAAGTTGAGAACATTACACCTCCGACCTCCAGTTACCGGGAACATGACTCGTGGAAGGCTGCCTGGAGTCAAACCCAAGAGTCCCATGGTAGGGGCTCAGCCTCCTGGGAGAACACAGACAATCGGTGCTCTGTGTCCACAGCCACCACAAACAGCCCAACAACAACAACACCGCGTGAGGGTGTTGCGCAACAACTGACTCGACCATGAGAGCCCTTGTTGGGAATCAACCAGCAGCAGTTACTCTGCTACCCCACGGTCGCTGTTGGCTGAGCGGGGCGGGGGGGAGATGGGAGGTGGTTCTTGATCGCGGCTCGGGACGGCTCCGGCTAAAAAAATCAAGCGCTGGCAATCCCTCTGTTAAATGGTTACACGTTTGAGGAAAGCCGTTGATCCGTGTGTTCCCGTGGGATGTCATGGAGCTTAATGGAGAGCACCTGCACCCGGCGCGGTGTGCGGGCACGGGTGAGGTGGATTTAAACTGACCAAAGCCAAGGTGACGGGGGGTGGGGAGGGGAGAGAGACGTCACTCTTTCTGACTGAGTTTAATCCTGTAATGCCCCCACCCCCCCTCCTAAGTGGCAGGGAAATTAAGTTGACTCGAGTAGATTGAGCGCCGTGTGAATGGGGTTAAAGTGGTGTTTAATTAACTTACTCTCTGAAGACAGTTACATCGGTTCGCTTGGACAGAACTTACACTCAGGGCAATAACAAGCGACGCTGTGGTTTCAATTGCCTGTCCACCATCCACTGAAACATTTCACTTCGAGTACTGGCTCTGATATCACAGCGCCAGTGAAGCACAGGAGATTTCCATGCGCGAGCCCTGTTCAACGAAAACCATCTGCAGACGTCGACAGAAATGTTCCGTAACAACAGCGAGTGATTCTTCAGTGATGTTCTTCACACTGGCTGTGATTTCTACTTTCAAACGCTCAACCATTTGTGGATCATTACTGCGCAGACCGGTAATTTATTAAAAAGTCGCACGTGTTCCGTGAGACCAAATTCATTAATTACTATAATTGCACAGCTAAGTTTGTTCTCCCCGGCGATGGACCGGCGTCCCGTCGTCGGGTGTATTCCTGCCTTACACCCTATGTTTCCGGGATAGGCTCCGGCTTCACCGTGACCCTATATAGGATTAAGCGGTTTCAGATAATGAGAGAGAGAGAGTTTGTTCTCGTCTGAAATGTAGACGAGTTCGTCACTATGGATATGATTAAGGATTCTGAAATTATTCTCAAGAAAGAGCCAAACTATTTCAACGCAGTGTTGCATTAACGTGACCAAGTCCTTTTTTGCCACTTACAAAGATATAAACAAGGGAAGAGGTTCTAATCGATGTTTTAAGACCTTAATACTTGTTTTAATAAAAAGCATTCCGGAATCAAGCGGCTACAACACAAATATGTCTTATATGGAGAATCCAGCTCAGTTTCCACACGTGAATAGATATGTAGTTGTATCTGTCAGCCCTCGACTGGCTTTTCAGTCCAATATTACAAAGTGGCATTTGCCTAAACGAGCAAACTCTTGACCTGTTCTGCCATCTGGGTCTTGTCAGTAAAGCCAAGCTCATTGAACAAATGCTGCTGGATTTACAAAATTGTACTGGAAAGAGCATTTATTCCTCCATCATCAGTACCCACTTAATCCTGTACAGGGCCGCAGGGGGTCCAGAGCCTATCTCGGCAGACATAGGGAAATAAGGCAGGGCTATACCTAGGATCAGATGCAGTACATCACAGGACACTGGAAGCTATTTGGTCAGGCTAATTAACCTACGCAGCAGCATGTCTATGGCCTGTGGGAGTGAACCTGAGTTCCTGGCAAAAACCCACACATTTACGGGGAGACATGCAAACTCCACAGATAATAGCACTCGAGCCGGGAATCGAACCCAGGCTCTTCTTGCTGCGAGGCAGAAGCACTGCTCACTGGCAAGAGCACTCCATTGGAATTATAAGGCATTTCGCGTAGAAGATGTAGCACTATCATGCACGAGAAAGAAATACAGTCTTGTTTGGGATAAACATGACTTGCGGGGAGAGGGTTTTGCTGCAATTTGTAGAAATGCATATTTAGCGACGTTTTTGGGCAAATCGAATGCGCGAGTGAAATCACACGCGGCGCGTGTTTACGTTTGCGGTTTCCTGCACAAGGAAGGGACTTTAAACGCTGTGAAGCAAAATCTCTCTCAAAGTTTAATCGCTGACGTCGAGATGCACGGGGGATTTGAATATCTGATCAATGTTGCCCTTGTCATCAAGGAAGTTTTATTACGCACACATTCCCCAACAGTCGACTAGTGGATTTGTTTTCGACGCATATATATTTCATTCTTTGACGTATATATATTTTAAGGACATATCAAAGGTGCAGCCTGCAATAGCTCGCGCACACCATTGCTGGCAGAAGGGCCTCCCACCAGAAGAAGCTCCAAACAGCCCCTATAAAGGTTATTTGGCCTACTTTCTAAGCTGGCACAAATGTCTTGGAAGAGGACCGTTGTTGTACTTCTGCTTTTATCTCTGAGTTGTTAACAACATGACATGCATGCTTTATTTATTATGGGGCCTAAGACGAGCAACCGACTGAAGGGAATATATCGCAACAATGTGCAAAAAATGAAGGCAAGGGGCCAGGCTTTTCAAGGCCTAATGGAAACTGTTCTGCACTTGTTAAGAAAAACAAAGACGTATTTTTTATTACAGTTATAATCAAGACTCATCTTTTTGTCCCATCACCTGGGGATTATCTCTCAGCCGCTCGCTCGTGTTCTGCTCTCGTCGTTTCAACTTCTGGCCACGATCCACCTCGAAATAATGTCTATCTCCGCACAGGAACTGTTAGTGGCATCACCGTTATTGAGATGCACCGTGTGCTTTGTTGAGAGACTAGAAAACCACGCGACGATGTTACCCAAACATCAGCCTCTCTGTCAAGGCGGCCTTCTCGTTTAAACCACTCGTGTATTTATTGAATGCGGTATTATCGGATAATATTTGTTTGGTAAGCCCATGGCCTGATGCACTGAATATATGTTTTGGTGTGTGGAACTATGAAATGAAAGTAGATTTTTTTTTTTTTAATGAGGGCGGGTTGGTGAATAGCGCTGCCACCTCATTACAAGAAGGCCCTCAGTTCGATTCCCAGCTTGGATAACTTTCTCTGCGAAGCTTTCACCGTGTACTCCGGTTTCCTCCCACAGTCCAAAGATATGCCTGTAGAGGTTAACTGGCCTTGGTAAATTGCCCCCGATGCCCTACGATGGACTGGTGTCCCATCCTGGCTATAACCCTGTGTCGGCTGGGATAGGCTTCGGCCTTCGTCGACCCCGTACAGACTTCAGCGGGAACTGATAGTGAATGAATGTGTTTATGAATTCGGGCACGGTGGTTAAACACGAACGTGTAATGAACTTTTAAACATCGCTCAGTTTCAGTTATTGTGCAGCAACAGTCCTGTTGCACAGGTGACGTGGGGACATTCAAGTTGTAAACACAAGGGCTTGTTATGTAATCTCACTGACGTTATGAATTACTAGAACACGTACAGTGGAGGTAGTGCAGCGTATATCCAAATGTCCACTCCCACGGCCCCTCCACAACGCTTACGTGTTCTGTGAAGGCGAAACTCATCCACTACAAAGCTGGCAACTCGAGTTCGATTCCCGATCACGGCCAACACCAGTAACGATTTTAGAAACCAGTCCTGCGCCTTCCCTAGGTCCACTCAACCTTGAATGAGTACACGATGCGGTGTGTAAATATCGCCACCGGGGACACAAAGGCGGCCGGCCCGGCGAGATGCTGGTCACACACCTCCTCCTGTGCTCTGCTGATCTTCATAGGGGCTCGCTAACAACGCTTGACCCTGGAATCTGTTCAGGCGATACATATAAACATGCGTGTTAACATGTTTCTACACAGAAAAATATCATCCCCCGTCATCCACACGACTTGGACGAGTTTCACTCGAATGTCGACCGGAGGCGGTGCAGTGAATTGCACTGCCGTTGGACAACCGTCAAAAAGAGCCACAGAGCTCAGCGCTTCTTTCGAGCGTGAATAGACACCGGTGTACGCAATGCACGCAATGCACGTACGCGTGCTTACGCGGAGTTAATAGTCGCGTACGTAGCTAGGCATCCACCGCGTACATCGACACAAACGCTCGTTTCTCCCAATCAGGAGCACCTCCTCTCTCTCTCTCCGGGTTAGGATTATTGAGATGTTGTTGGCATTTTACATTTACACCGGGGTCAATCACCGCTGGCCTGTATCCTGTTGACTTGGCAAACGCTTCAAGCCGTCGATGTCTCTGGACTCGAGCCAGCATCTAATGCAGGTGGTTGTACAGTGAGAGAGACTTGATTGAACGCGTGGGGCTCTTTCCCTCCCCTCGTTTCAGTGTCCCACAGGGCTAGTGGTGCGCGTGGTCGGTGGTGCTTTTGGACTTAATTTCCCAGCCAGGTTTTCGAGGAGGAGGAGGAGGGGGAAGTGGCTGCATTTTGCATTACGCACGTTGGAGCCCAGTCTACACCGGGGCCGCGTGTCTCGGACTCAAGCCAGGGTTCGCTTTGGGGGAGATGGATAAGTGATGGCACTGGGAGCTGGGGCAAGAAGATTTTGTCGAAAGGGTGGGGGTCCTGAAGACTCATAAACATCGGGGGACAGGAAACGGTATGAGAGAGACAAAGGTATGGAAATGGCCTGAGTAACAAAAAGATTTTTTTTCATACGGAGTTTTTGTTTTATTATTAATTATTATTTAGCAGACGCCCTTATCGAGGGCGACTTACATCACTATCGAAGTGTGAGGAAAACACAGAGCAGCGAGGGGAAGGCAGCCATGCATTTGCCAGACACTGCGTCAGATTTTGATTTTTCAATGTCTTCCACAATAAACGGCAACTGCTACAGACAGAATTTCTATAGGGTGGGTGTTTTGGCCAGATTCTTCCACGTTGGCCAGACGTTCTTCCACATTGGCCATTATTGAAGATGTTGAAATTATTGTTTTAATAGATTAATATTACCATTTATAACGCACTGGGAAATGTGTTCAATTTCAGAGGTGTTCGTTCAAAGAGAGACACAACTGAGAGGCGCGAGCCAAGGCAGCTGGGTGATCAGCCCATGCCAACATTTACCAGACACTACCTCCTATATATCGCTTTCTGACCCTCGGGTGAAAAGCGCTTTAGAAATGCAAAATATTATTATAATCTTAGTACAATATTACCGACCGATTAATGAACATATTCCCAGGGGGAAAAAAAACACCTATCTAGAACAGGAGGAGAACATACGAACTCCACACAGAGAGGTGCCCGGGGTGGGAATGGAACTGTCCCAGCGAGGACCTTCTTTTTGTGATGCATGGATGTTACGCCTGCGCCACTCTGCCTCCCAGAAGCCACACTTTTTGTTCATCCACATGCAAGCTGCTGATAGGACACTTCTAGTGAGATTATTTATCCTGCTGGGTGGCGTTGCTTGGACCGAGGTGGGGGGTTGGTTTAGAAACGTGTCCTCGTGATTTCAACTGCTGCGCTGGGAAATGGAATCAATTCCATTGGGCTGACCTTTGCACTTCCTGTGGCAACATCCCAGGCAGCTTGGGATGAGCCGTGATACACATCGCGTATCTCGAACACAGATGTTCTGCAAATGAACGCAGATGTTTTGCAATTTAAAAAACAAATCTTCAAAGGTTAATGCAGAACATTGACCCAAATACATATCAGTTAGTGTCACCGCAGTACGACATTCAACTTTGTTTATGCATGGGCAGTCGCAGAGAGGTTTTAGAATAATTGTTTTGTCCACTGTAGATTAGTTCATCCTATGCGACTTTGACATTCGCAGTGAGTGGCAGGGAACCATCGCTGTATTTAAAACAGGCCGGTCAGTTGACGTAACTTTGTGCGAAGCCTTGACTCGATCACGTTTCAGAGACGGCTGTCAAACGGATGACTGTGTCAGCCTTATATCGAGCGCATGGGCTGCAGAAAAACTTCGCTGTCTCGATCTGCGTGTGGTTGTGTGTGTGCGCGTGTGGCGTGGTGGCTCAGCAGTTAGCGCGCTGGGCTACAAACTCGGCGACCCGAGTGCCAATCCCGCTCACGGCGAACACAAGTGACAATTTTCTGAACTGGTCCTGGGCCTCCCCTAGGTCGACTCAGCCTCAAATGAGTACCTGGTGCGATGTGTAAAAATTGCCACGAGGGAGACAACGGCGGCAGAGTGTGGCGCTGGTCACCCATCTCCTCGTGTGCCGTGTCGACCTTCATAGGTGCTTGCTAACGGCACTTGACCCTACAGTCTATTAAGGCTACACGGGGGATCTTTGTTGTCTTTGTGTGGCGTGGTGGCTCAGTGGTAGTGCGCTGGGCTACAAACCTGCCGACCCGAGATCGAATCCTGCTCACGGCCAACACCAGTGACGATTTTGTGTCATGTTATGTTTCTCTCATAAGACTACTTGAATGAGTACCTAGTGTACTGTGTGAATATCGGCACTGGGAAGACAAAGGTGGTCGGGAGTGGTGTTGGCCACAGACCACAATCGTGTGCTGTGCTGGCCATTATAGGTGCTCGCTAATAACACATTCCCCACCAGTCTGTTGAAGGCTTTACCAGAGGTATTAGCCTTTTGTGAATCCTCCCAACATACAAAAGTCTTGTTTATTTGTGTTCATGGCTTTTTAATACCATAATTGTGGAATGGATCATTAACCGTGGAAATTCAGACTATACCCTTTAGATCGGTGGCTTTTATCATGTATCCTCAACGTTTTTCACGCATGTGTATATGTGTGACGCAATGTTTACTATTTATTCTTAAACAGTTTTTTTCATATAAATCTGTAACCAGTGAATGAAGTTTATTGAGTAGATTATTTATAAAAGCCGCCGTGTATATTGCCGTTTCTTTTTGAGGTTTTAAAGCAGCCAACGTTTTGGTTGCTGTTGTTGAGTTTAGGAAAGGGCCTGATTAACTGGGTAATTAACTGTCTGATTTTCCATACGTCCACGCAGTGTTTTGCCTCGATTGTTATCGCTGTGATTCTATACCCAAGGCTGTGTGGAACACGCTCTGAGAAACGCAACGCGCTGGATAATTCATAAAGCATCGCTGTGGAGGTTATACGCAACAAGATAAATACCACAATCTGTGATGTCTTGCCGCAAGTGTATTTTATACAATGACGCGAATGATTATATTGCACTTGGGCGACATGATGGCCCAGTGGGTAGCGCTGTCGCCTCACAGCAAGACGTACCCGGGTTCGAATCTCGGCTCGGGTGCCTTTCTGTGTGGAGTTTGCATGTTCTCTCCCCGTGTCCGCGTGGGTTTTCGCCGGGCACTCCGGTTTCCTCCCACAGCCTAAAAAAATATGCTTCTGCATAGGTTAATTGGCTTGCAGAATAAATTGCCCACAGTGCCCTGTGTGGGACTGGCGTCCCAACATGGGTATATCCCTGCCTTGCGCCCTGTGTATGCCGAGATAGGCTCCGGCTCACCGCAACCCTGTACAGGATTAAGTGGTTTCTGACAATGAGATCATATTGCATCATTCGTTATATCATTTAGCATTGAACTTCAACCCGTATCTCCGTATCTAACGTTCGAGACTCATTTGCGTTTAAACATCGAGCAGCACACAGCACTGGTTTTATGAAGCCCAACCCTGCTGATGAGACACAAACCCAGTTCAAAACCTTCCTCTTATTAATCACGCTGCTGACAAGATGCTCACTCAATCGGCAGCGGCAGACAAGCCGTATCAAAAATAATCTCATCTCATTGTCTGAAACCGCTTAGTCCTAAACAGGATCACGGTGAGCCGGAGCCTATCCCGGCAGACACAGGGCGCAAGGCAGGGATACACCCACGATGGGACGCCAGTCCATCGCCGGGCACTGCGGGGCAATTTAGCCTGCGAGCCAATTAACCTATGCAGCAGCATGCTTTTGGACTGTGGGAGGAAACCGGAGTGCCCGGCGAAAACCCACGCGGACACGGGGAGAGCATGCAAACTCCACACAGAAAGGCACCCGAGTCGAGAGATTCGAACCCGGGACCTTCTTGCTGTGAGGCGACAGCGCTAACCACTGGGCCACCGCGCCACCCTATCAAAAATAATAATTGTGTATATTTTTAACGGAGAGACAAATGTGGCAATGAAGACGCGTTGGCGACTGCGTTTATATTTGTTGGTCATTTGTTTAGATATTTAATTTGAAAACCCAAGACCTTTTTTGCCGTTGTTGTTAGTTACTACCTGGGCACAATGCGAAAGCTCATCAGCCTCCATGCTCTGCTCTCGAGACGAGAGAGCGCCGAGAGGGATTACGAGCAGCGTGGTAATGTAGACGCTGACGTTGTTAGGTAAATGTTATACGGCCTTAGGGCATTGACAAATGTGAACCCAAATGAGTTAAGGAAGGAAATTGGATTGGCGTGATGGTTTAGCGATATTTTGGGTTAATTAAAACACTTGAGGTTTGTTTCTGTGGGTAGAGATGGCAAAACCGTGGATGCCTTTGAGAGCAGATCCCATCACAAACATGGAATCTGGGTTCTCAGGCACTCGCTGTAATGTTTGCGTTAACGTATATTAAGAGTTGATGATTGCTTCGAAAAGCTGCTCTCTCGGGACAGCCGCGTCGATCGCTCCCTCTCCCTCCATCGCGACGTTTTGTGCCTGAGGATGTCTCTCACGTGTGGGGCGAAACGTCGCGATGGGGGGAGAGGGGGAGCGATCGACGCGGCTGTCCCGAGAGAGCAGCTTTTCGAAGCAATCATCACGCATCGAGCCGTGAAAACTTACATCGTTATATTGAGAGTCGCTATTAAGAGCTACTCTTTCGAGATAGCTGCGACGAGCGTTCCTCCTCTCTCGTTCGTGATATTTCGCCTCCCAGACCGGAGGCATCATCAGGCTTCTGAATTCGGAAGTCAGAAGCGTGAATTCGGAAACCTGACAAGGCATCAGCCACGGGGGGTGGCCCGGCGTGACAGGGGGGAACGCTCGACATGGCTATTCCGAAAGAGCAGCTCTTGTGAGCAATGCTCATATATCGATCCGAAAAAACCTACATCAATAACATTCTATCAAGGTAATCAAGTTCGTATCTAAGTTTGATGCCATTGTAATGATGAACATCATGAATTGTGTTTGCTTATTCCGCGGTACAGAGAAAAGTAACAATGTAAGATGACAATCACCTTATTCTATTATGATCGTATACAAATAAATACTTGAACAATATATGAGAAACGTAACATCAATCTTAATTTCAATACAGTAGTGTGCAATAATGTGGCCAATAAATCTATTGCTGGATGAAGCCCTGCACATGCCGTGTCAAGTCATGGGTGTAGTTTGACCATACTTCACCATGCTGGTCAGCGTGGGCTGATGTTAGCCGTGGCCTGGAATTGGCGCAGCGCACAAGCCACTGCCTCTGCCGTCCCTAAGACCGACACACATCCGTTATTATAATAACATGTCATTACGTCTCTCAAAGAACAATCATTTCTCTGATCTTCGGACCTTAAAGGTTGAATGACAATTACAAAAGCTGCTTTGTTGACGTTTCACGTCATACCGTGCGCTCGTGTGCTCAGGGATACTGCGGGAGAGAGATGAAGGGGACAATCCTTTCATGGGCGGCACGGTGGCCCAGTGGGTAGCGCTGTCGCCTCACAGCAAGAAGGCCCCGGGTTCGAATCTCAGCTCGGGTGCCTTTCTGTGCACAGTTTGCATGTTCTCCCCGTGTCCGCGTGGGTTTTCGCCGGGTACTGCGGTTTCCTCCCACAGTCCAAAGAACATGCTGCTGCATAGGTTAATTGGCTCGCAGACTGAATTGCCCGAGGTGCCCGGTGATGGACTGGCGTCCTATCGTTGGTATATCCCTGCCTTGCGCCCTGTGTCTGCCGGGATAGGCTCCGGCTCACCGCGACCCTGTACAGGACTAAGCGGTTTCTGACGATGAGATGAGACAATGGTTTCATTAAAAAAGCACGAAAGGCAACTTATCCATAAAAGACACAAACAACATTATGCGTGTCTATGTGAATACAAATACAGTCTGGCATGTTAGTATCATGTTATTAGCAATTATGATTATAATTACTTTCCGTTTTGGTGCCATTGTTGCTGACGTGCCGTTCTCTCCGCAGCTCTGTGAAGCGCTTTGTGACCCTCGGGTGAAAAGCGCTGTATAAAAGCAATAATAATTATAATTTTTAGACAGCAGAACACGTGGTGTGGCATCTGTAATGCAAGCCATGGCACAGGGGTGCGCAGCGGTAACATCCGTGCTTCACGGAAAGAATGTGCTGCCCGAGGCGGTTTGATTCTCACCTCGAGTGCCTCTCCCTGCGGAGTTTGTATATTCTCCCCCTGTTCTACGTGGGTTTCCTGTGGGTTCATTGGCTCGCTCCCGTAACTACAAACCGCTCATTAATCGCCCGGTGTCATTGTTATATATCGGACGCAGTGTTCTGGCGGGTTGGCACCAGCTTTCCACGTGGCTGACTCCCTCCCCACCTCTGCGTTGTCCTCCCGCCTTTAAGTCATCCGCTCTTAGAATTAATACCTTCAACGTTGAACGGATTCTGATGCGCGTTATGATCAGTAAAATATACTTGGGTGACTGTACTGCACCACACCGATTGGTACCAGCAGGTGAGTTATGTAGCTCAAACCCACCACTGATATTTCCCATTGCCAGGACTCAAACGCAAGCGAAGCAGATTCAGAGCGCGGTGAATGTGCGAGATAACCAGCGCGTCAAAGTTTTCCAAACCCCCCAAGCTCATTTGCAGCCGCAGGCAAAAATGCCTCGCTCGCTTACATTGTTTCAGGAGGAATTCCACATCGATGTAAACGTCGCTTGCGATGAATGCGCTACCTTATCTGGCCTCTTAATGCAGGTCCCCTGCTGGGGGGAGGGGCGGGGTTGAAAAATTCAGGCACAAATATTTCGGCCAATATTTTGGGAGGAACACATCTAAACAAGAACCACAGGGTCCTGTCTTAAATTTTCTCGACAAGCTTCGTTTCAGAGCTTTGAACTCTTTTTTTTACTTTGGTATTTACTCTTTACAATTAGACGCCTCTTATCTGCGCTGAACTTGGGGGCGTTGTGGTTTGCTCGGGCGGGATAAGGAAAATTACAGTGGGAGAAATTATATTTTTATTCTCATAAAGTGGGTAATGGGATGAATTTGCAACGCGACTCCCCTTATCTACAAAAGCACAAATCATAGGAATGATACCAACATGTTCATCTTGACCGTGTGCAGTGTTTCCGCGAAACACAGTCGGAGGACAAGAATTAATTTAGGACCTATCGCAGTCAATTTTAGGTGAATTGGGCCAAACTATTTCTGGATTTGAAAAGCTCCTATCCACACGTAATTCCACGTGATGAGAATTGCTCTCAAGAGCTGCACTTTTTGGATAACCATGTTGAGTCTTCCTCCCCATGCCTTAGCGACGTTTTACCTCCCAAGATGGCCTGACGATGCCTCCGATGTGGAAGATGAAATGCCAAACGGGAGAGAGGAGGAGAGCTCAACACGGCTCTCCCGAAAGAGCAGACGCTAAGAGAAATTCTCATACATCGAGCCATGAAAACTCACATCAATACGAGCTCATATGAGTTTGTGGTGAGCAAAATGGGCCTGTAGGTGACAGAGCCAAAGTTAATCGATTGGCTGCGGGAGAAAATACTCTTTTCACACCAGTGTTGTTAATGTGTGGCCAAGTTTCAGATTCACTGCTAGTATTTCTATCATTCCGAGCTGCCCGTAACAATTACAGCTATGGTTTAGCGTGAGCATGCGTAATTGTGCTCGTATCCGTGCTGCATCGGTGGAAAGTTTGATCAAAGTGGTTTCTTTGTGGACGCAAGAGACGTGAAAACGTACGCAAGGACGCCCAAAGCGGAGATGGAGCGATGTAATCAGCTCGTGCGCGGGCGCTGCACGCATCGTCATATCGCACGATGGCGAGACGGCGAGTGGAACCATCCATCCAGCTGTTGATAGACCACGGCCGAAGATCGTGACGACGGTGACGATCGCTTGCATGCAGTTGGTACACTTTACGTGAGGCCACTAAACGAACCACAAACGATGATTGGATTGAGTCCTGGGTGAAGATGAATCGCTGCTACTCTGACTGCACACACCGCGCGCACGCCACGTGGGCCTTGAGCAGGCACGCGCGACAGCTGATGCGATCCTTCTGGGCGATGGTTACGGATGGCCAAGCGATGTGCTGTTGGTAGTGCTGGGAGGTGGGGGGGGGATAAGGAACACTCATCTGATCTCATTGTCAGAAACCGCTGAGTCCTGTACAGGGTCGCGGTGAGCCGGAGCATATCCCGGCCGACACAGGGCGCAAGGCAGGGATTTACCCAGGATGGGACGCCAGCATAGAGCTGCGGAGGGAAATGTTGTTGTTCTTGAACGCAGCCCTCTGTTTAAGTAATCTAGAGAGGAGACCGCAACGCAGTTTTGATGAAACATTTAGAAACATCTCAGTTTAGAAGCGACGAGAATGCACGCGCACACGATGACCAGTGAGCCGTTTGGCTTGGGTCATACGAAAGTCTGACGATGCTTTACACTGCTGTGCGTAGTGTGTGATTTGAATGCACTGTTAGGAAAGCGTCTGATTGTCAGTCCAGTAATACCTTTACGCAAAGGATCTCTATTCAACGGACTTCGGAAGCAACGGACATTGTCTGATGCTTCCGAGACAGCATTGTGCGTTGGAAATGTTTTATATTTAAGTGTTTTTATTGATGTTGTTAAATACTTGTATTGGTTTACTGGTGATCATAACTTACATTGGTGTTATAATATATGATTATTACCCTGTATATAAGATCCTTTATTCTAAACACCCAGATTTAACGGATTCCCAAACACCTCATCTCATTATCTGAAACCACTTAATCCTATATGGGGTCACGGTGAGCCGGAGCCTATCCCGGAAACACAGGGCGTAAGGCAGGAATACACCCGACGACGGGACGCCAGTCCATCGCCGGGATTCCCAAACACCCTTTCTCCTAATTAGTCCGTTAAATCGAGGTCTTACTCTAAGATTTTACTTCAACTGGAAGGAACCGCTGAGCTATTATGTAGTTCTTTAGAACAGTTGTTCAGCGGGGAAGGAGTAAGTGATGGGATGGGAGGTCGTCAGTCCATCACAGGAGTTTTGGGGGTAATTTTCGTCAGGCCAATGAAACTAGGGGATGAAACCGTAGTACCTGGCGAAAAACCCACGCGGACACGAAAAGATCGCGCAAACTCCACACAGATAGGTGGCACCCGAGCCAGGATTCAAACCCGGGACCTCTCTTGCTACTGTGGCACCATCGTGGCCCGATCTCGCATCCCCGGCACCACGCAGTCTATTGAGTCCCGGTACTCAGGGTGGGCCTGTTTGTCTTCCCGCGCGGTAGTTGAGCGTGACGGCGAGTTCCCACCGGAGAGACGGCACCACAAGCAGTTCCGCTTCGACCTGTCACGAATCCCGGGCGGCGAGGCTGTGACGGCCGCCGAGTTCCGCATCTACAAGGAGCGCGCGGCGCTGCGGCACGACAACGAGACCTTCCGTGTCGGAGTCTTCCAGATTCTGCGGGACCGGTGAGTCCGCGGCGGGGGGACCCTGGGCTGCTCGGTCGGTGGTGGAGTGAGTAGCGTTGTCACATCATGGCAAGAAAGGACCCCGGTTCGATTCTCAGCTCCGGTGACTTCTCTGTGGAGTTTGCATGTCCCCCCTCCCTGGTATGCGTCAGAGACAGGACGTGCGGCGCTTGGCTCTCGATTGAGGAGGCGTTTATCCGAGAAGAGCCGTGAAAAGTAGACAAATGCCACCCCGACATGTTTCATGACAAATCCTGCAGCCAACATGTACAATAATTGCACAAACGTGGACAATTACATACATCTAAGTGCATTTGCCTTAACTCATAATTGCAGGACACAATTACACGAACTTGCTTCTGTTCACGCACGTCAACGTTCAACGCAGGTGTCTCAGAACAACAAGCGCTTGTTTTGACCAATCCGCAGGCTCCCCGAAGATCACAAACCGTTTATAGTTGAGAATAGGCCTCTTAAGAGAGACGAGTTTTCAAAGACTTATCAAAACACAGGACTGCCCCGCCACTTTGTTTAAATATATTTACTCGGCGTGGCCCAATTTAACAGTAATTTTTCTGATAATTTCTTGCCGTGACTCGAGGGCATTTTCACGGAACTCTCCGCTGTTAATACATATAAGTATTATATTCGCTGATAATGTTGCATTTTAAGATTGTAGTTGAAGGTCTGATCGTGTTTTGCTTGTTCTTATGCAACGCTGTGTATATTTTTTTCTAAAAGACGTTGTTGCTGTCGATTTTCCAGTCTGGTGCCGTTGTTGTTGACGAGCCGTTCTCTCCGCAGCTCTGCGAAGCGCTTTGTGACCCTCGGGTGAAAAGCGCTCTGTAATTGCAATTATTTTTTATTATTAAATTAGCGAACGGGGCACCACAACACTAGCCGCCGCTGTCCATCGGGTTTGGTTGGCGTGTGAGTGACGCCACAGCCGCGTTCATTTCGAACCCTCTCCATCGTCGCGGTGAGCAGATGTCATTGTTGAGAATTGCTCTTCATAGCAGCTCTTTCTAGATAGCCGTGTCGAGTGTTCCTACTCTCTCCTTCGCGACGTTTCGCCTCCCACGTTGGAGGCATCACCATGCGTTTCTGAGTGGTTTAGCTGAAACGTGTTGTTTTATATTAGTCAGTCAGTTTTTATTGACGCTGTAAGGACCTGCTGAGCTAGGTAGCTCTTCCTAACAGTTGTCCAGGAGGAAGGGGTAGACATCTGCAGAGCGCGTTGAAAGTGTTTCTGTGTGTGTCATTGTAATGTTAAAAACAGTCCATCCATTCCTCGACTCCTAATGCTTTTACCGTCAGAAGGACATGCAGGACGCATTTTCAGATATATCACACAACGCGTTCTGGCGATGGCGCAACGGTGGCCCAGTGGGTGGCCCAGTGGGTTGCGCTGTCGCCTCACAGCAAGAAGGCCCCGGGTTCGAATCTCGGCTCGGGTGCTGCTTTCTGTGTGGAGTTTGCATGTTCTCCTCGTGTCCGCGTGGACTTTCGCCAGGCACTCCGGTTTCCTCCCACAATCCAAAAAACATGCTGCTGTATAGGTTAATTGGCTCGCAGACTAAATTGTCCGCAGTGCCCGGTGATGGACTGGCGTCCCATCGTGGGTGTATCCCTGCCTTGCGCCCTATGTCCGCCGGGATCGGCTCCGGCTCACCGCGACCCTGTACAGGACTAAGCGGTTTCTGACAATGAGATGAGATGAGAAGCTACTTATTAGAACACCGCAAGTCGTGTTTTGACACCAGTGGCTTGACGTGGATGACTCTGTCAGCGATTTTTGTCGATAAACAAAACAACATCTGTGGATCGGTGAGAAATCTGTTTCACATCTTCTTAATTCCATTTATTTATCCAGGAAATGCTCATCGAGTCTGAAGACTACTTTTCAAGAGGGTCCTGCATTGGAGCGTTTGGCAGATACAATAATGAGGAATCGCGTGTTTGGCTGTTTGAAGGCAACTGGAATACCCAGAAAAAAATAGATGCGTATAAAGGAGTAACATTTAATAGTAATTAACAAAATATGTGTATTTATGTAGCGCCATTCACCCAGAGGTCCCAAGGTGCTACAGGCATCAACCCACAAGACACTGCGTCCGATACATTATTGAAGGATCCAGAGGAAATGCACGTGGAACGGGGGAGGACACACAAACTGCACACAGAGAGACTCCCCAGAGAGTGATCAAACCGCTTCGGACAGGGCCTGCACTCCGTGAGGTGCAGGTGTTACCACTGCGCAATTGCAGTGCCCCCATACCCTATCTACCTTGCACCCCAATCCTAAAACACCTGCTATTCCCAGACAGCCTCGCACCGCAAGTATCAACTATGTTCCCGTTTCGCTTAGCTTTCAAGATCTGATAAGATTGAGAAAATTCTTGGCGATTTCTGCATAGCTTTGGAATTATAAAATGTACCTTTCACATTTGAGTTATAGTGCCCCGTGTGCCACATTATATTAATTTGCCGATTCTGGCTGAAACAGAACCTGTTCGACTGGCCACATGCTATGCAAGGAATGTATTCTATTTTCCAAAACGGATGTTTGACAGTGACCTGCTTCCTGCCTTTGCATGTAAACAAGTGCATCATAACCGATATATAATGGCACAAGTGTTTGCGTGTATATATGTATGTATATCCGTGCAGAGGGTACTGAGTTTGAATCCCTCATGTGAAAATTGAATCTGTACAACACCAAGCCTTTTATGTCTTAATTCAGCTTGACTCCCACTTATTGATTGCTCATTAACAACATTAACATAATATTAACTTTAAATCCCCACCGCCGAATTAGTTCCATCAACCTTCTTAAGCGCTCTCCTGCATTTGTCGTGACGTCTGAACCACGTGTCACACGGTTGGGCCAACATCGCCCATGAGGCGGGCACTTTGCTAATACGTGTTATAGTTATTATAATAATGCACAGCGTGTGCCCACAACTTGTTTGGAATCTCCAGACCCCCCTTTCAGGAGGCTCATTGGTATTTGCCTACTTTTTTTTTATATCTGGCAGGAAATCAAATGGAATATACAGAGAAAACTTGAACAATATAAGGGGATAAACGCCCTAAGCTCCGCACAGATGGATTGAGTCAACGCATTAACTCGATCCATTGGGTGGATTAATTCAGTGGACGGCACCCGTTGATCTGGTGGAACTTCATAGTCCCTGCAGCCCCCAGCCTAGAACGCCTGCTGAGGACCAGTGTTCAACTCCCATCGGCTTCCGAGACACGAGCAGCGACTGTGGAACCTTAATGTCTCCAAGTGGGCTTGCAAAATGATCACCACAACAACAACAATAATAAATAATAATAACCCACAACCGACAGCCAACTCAAATTGGTGCAATATTAAAAGATGTTTAAAACTCGGAATGTCCCATAATCAATGTTCATGCACCTGTTTGCCTTGCAGCACCCATTACTGAATCACACGTGTTGGCAATTACATGAAGAATGTACCATGTATTTTTTTGTAGGGGTGTTTCGTTTCGGGTTATACCAATTGACTGGACCTGACTGTTGAGCAGGACATTCCTATGCAGCCTAAGACAGGGGTTCCTACTGCTCGCCTCCTCACAGCGGATATTTCTGTGTTTATATTGAAGATGTATTTCTGTGGTCAAGGTCCATAGAGGGCGGCATGATGGCCCAGTGGGTAGCGCTGTCGCCTCACAACAAGAAGGGCCCGGGTTCGAATCTCGGCTCGGGTGCTTTTCTGTGTGGGAGTTTGCATGTTCTCTCCCCCGTGTCCGCGTGGGTTTTCGCCGGGCACTCCGGTTTCCTCACACAGTCTAAAAAACATGCTGCTGCATAGGTTTATTGGCTCGCAGGCTAAATTGCCCCAGTGCCCGGTGATGGACTGGCGTCCGATCGTGGGTATGTCCTTGCCTTGCGCCCTGTGTCTGCCGGGAGAGGCTCCGGCTCACCGCGACCCTGCACAGGACTAAGCGGTGTCTGACAATGAGATGAGATGAATGAAGGTCTATAGAGTATAACGGGTCGCTGTTCTGGAACAGGCGTTTGTGTTGATTGGAGACTGTGTTTTTGTATGCAGTTGTTGACATTTTACATGCAGACCCTGCCATGAAATGCATTATACAACTGTACATCACGGTATTAACGTCGTCGCATATCAGTAAGTCATTATCGGCCTGAGGTGATGTTTGAAATTTCACCCGGCAGCGATCAGTTTCATGTCAAAACGGCCACGGCAGGTAGTTATTTCAAACAAAGTTATAAAAATGATTCGTCCTTTCACCAGCCATTTGATGACACACATTTATCGCTAAAATTTAAGCCATGATTCGAAATGTAGTCTTTGTTTCCTTCGTCCTGTTTTATTTCAATCAATTCTCACAAACGACCCATCAACTGATTTTTCTCTCAAAAATCTTATCGCTTTTTTTTTTTAAACTCAATTTGTCCAATTATGTCAATGCTAAATACAGTCGAACATATTTGTGTCTACGTCACAAATGTGTATAGTAAGGAGGGCAGCTTGGGAGCGTTTGACGAGGAATATATTGCTGAGGATGGGCACTGCGATGCGCGTGTCGATATAGAGAATATTGTTTTGGGGGAACTGATATGAAACAGCTACGGAATGTGGGAACAGGAAGCGTGTCTGAAACATGGCATGTAAGCCAAACACTATTCCCATAGTGAGCATTACAACTGGTGGACAATGCCTTTAGCAGAAGCCTTAAGGATATACGATCCCATTGAGCAACGTGGAAATCGAGTTACAATTGTGTGTTTCATTTAAACGTTATAGTTATATATGTGTGTCTATATGTACGCTGTGTGTACGTGAGGATTAGTGGCGCAGCGCTTAACGCGCTGAAATATGGTACCCGCGACCTGCTGTCCACCCGTTCATGACCCAGGTCTCCCCTGTGGTCAACTCAGTCTCAGAGTTAGGATTTTGTGCTCCTTATGGGCATCGAATGCTGGGGGGGGAGAGAGAAAGGCATCCTTATTATCAGCAACCTTATTAGACTTTAATTCGAAGGCTTTCGTGACCAATGTTATCAATAGATAACAATAAAAATGTAATCTCTTGATCGTCTTGTTAGAGTTTAAACGGGGACTCTGTACCTTGTGTGCGCGTGCTTCGATCTCCTCCGCGCGAGGCACAGGCATTCGGACCTGTTTCAGCTGGACAGCCGCGTGGTGTGGGCCACCGAGGAGGGCTGGCTGGTGTTCGGCATCACGGCCACGTCCAACCTCTGGCTCATGAGCCCCAAGCAAAACCTGGGCTTGCAGCTGCGCGTGGAGACGATGAGCGGTGAGG
>JAZEWT010000030.1:3948039-3959072 GCA_036362905.1 Mordacia mordax | reverse complement strand
GCGGGCTCTCGTTGTCCCTCGAGGGCGATTCGCTCCAGCGGCCGCTCGTTGAGTCCCGCGCCAAACGCATTGACCTCGGACGCAGCCGGCCTTTGATCGCCGTTGGCTGCACCTGCAGCAGCAAATATAGAGAACGCCGTGTCTGGCGGGTGTTGGTGCCGGCTGACTGCACGACTCCCTTCCCGCCACCTCTCCGGTTTCCTCGCTATACTTCTGTAACGATGTCGCCCTAGATAAGGGCGTCTAACTATATTGTATTATTCATAATAATAACGGCCACTGTCCAGGTTGACCTGGGTTGGCCGGTTCCCCCTGGTATTGGCCCAACATACAAACTCCAAAAGATTATCTGCAAATCATTTAATTAGGATGACACGTACAATCATTGTGCCGACTGTAGCAACTTGGCAGGACCCTCCTGGAAGAGCGTGTTGAGCTTTAGCGAGACTACTTTCCTGGATAAACATGTGCAGTAGTAATGAAATTATGCTAACAATCAGTTGCCATTTTCCTGCTGCGACCTGATTTGTCTTAATAGTTACTCTCCCGAAGAGTTGCCACTTCGGAGACATAAATACGCAGAAGTCGGCAATGGACTGGCGTCCCGTCGTCGGGTGTATTCCCGCCTTACGCCCTGTGTTTCCGGGATAGGCTCCGGCTCACCGTGACCCTGTATAGGATTAAGCGGTTTCAGATAATGAGATGAGATGAGAGAAATACGCAGAAGTATCGTGGCGGTAAACGGAGTAAGGGAGAGAAGACTGCGTGTAACTGGAAAAACCCTTCTCGTTGTACTTTTGAACAGGTTTGACTTTGCCTAACTTCTTCGCTGTCCCAAGCTGAGACAAGACATTTGGAGACCAAATGAATGCCCTTCCCCAGGGACAGAGCAAAACCCCCGGTGGTTTATTTAACGTTATGGTCGTATGGCGTTTTCACGAGGCACAGTCTGACTTAATAACATGATTGCTTCCGAATCTCATTTAAAAAGCGTGTGTTTATGTCGAAATGAAGCCTGTTTTGTCACGGTACCTCCACTCGAGAGACGGACAGTGAAATGAAGACGTTTCACCGACCGTCTCGCTAATGCCAGCGGGGGACATCGCATTTCAGTGGTAGTGAGCGTCATTGTTTTCACTTCATTACGGACGGTGTGTGTCTTTGGCTCTCTATTAATAAATTCAGTGGACGAGGCGCGCATGTGGAGGCACTAGGAAAACGCACAGAGGCGGGCGGAAGTCCCATACATTATGAACGTTATCGGCCCCGTTAATGAATACGAGTGCTCTGTTTTAGTTGTGGGAGGAAAGCGGAGAACCTGGAGGAAACCCACGCAGAACTGGGGGAGGGAACGCACAAATTCTACACAGAAAGGTGTCCGAGGTGGGACTGGAACGGCCTCGGTGAGGACTTTCTTTGGCGAGGCGCAGATGTTAGAACTATTATTATATTTTTATTAACAACAACCACTTGGACCGACGTTGCTGAGAACGGGCGTGGGCCGAGACGTCTGCGCGCTGCACGCCGCGCTCGAGGCGCCGTTCCGCCGGACAGCGCGGCGGCGGTGCCTCCGTGCCTCGGAGACGCAGGAACCCCGTGGGTAACGGGGCGACTCTTGGGGCCCTGCCGGCTATCTGTCGACACACCCAGCGAACACGCACCGCTGGTGCGATGCACCATGAAGCCGGCAGGTAGACTGACTGCTTCCGATGATGCGTTAACAGGGACCCGGCATCCACGCGGCTTGGGAACGGAACGAAAGTCGCTCGTACGGAGGGCAATCGATGTGGGTTGTTTTTTTTATTTAAAGTCGTTTTCGTGCGGCCAGAGCACAGAGGAGATAATTACCGCGCGTTGCTGGGTTTCATTCCACGCCTGCTGCTCCCGAGCACAGCTGCTCCGCGTGGATCCCTGATGTCTGCACCTCTTCGCGTCATTAGGCATTCGTTGTCAATGTTAATGGAGCGGAAGCAGGATTGAGCGCAGGCGCCAACGTCGCTTTTATTCTCTCGTCGGTCTCTCGGTTCAGGCGTACGCGCGCGTGTAATTGTGCCCAATAGAGTCATAGTGTATGGAACATTGAGATAATAGAGCAGTAGGGGTGTCAATCATCCTCACCATCAAGGCGTTCTTTTCCCCAATTTTTATCGGGGTAGCCATTACCACGGACCATTCTTTTCAACTTTTCCTCTCGTGTACATCCTCTCATTAAAATCATCCTCTTAAGGTCGTCTTGCGCTGTCTTGGCCCACGTTCTGATTGGCCGCCCACCTCGACGAAATTTTCCTCCTTCCTCTTCAAACTTAACGCAAGCTTTGACCCAATTCTCATCTTCTTTTCTTACAACATGACCTACCATTCTCAATCTACTCTTGACGAACACACCCGTTATGTTCTCTCTCCCTGCGAGCTCTCTTAATTCCACCCTGGTTTCCTTTTTATTTAAGGGAAACTCCATGCATCCATCTGATTAGTCTGAAGATTGCCTCCAAAAGCTGCTCTTTCTCGTGTCTGATTATTCTCATGTCTTTTCTTTCAAACGTATTTTCGATGTTTACTGTCTGAGCCACGTCTCTGCCCCATATATCTTTTCACTGCGAACACACGCTACATACATCTTTCCCTGATGTTTCAGTGGAATTTCTTTTCTCGTCATTAATCGGTGATAATTCACGAAATATGTTCCAGCCCTTTCTTACTCTCGTTATTACTGCTTCTTCGACTCTTCCCACACTTAAAACATTCCCCATGTAGCAAAACTCCTTAACTCCTAATTGCTCTTACTCATAAATTAGTCAAGTTTTTATTCACGCTGTTTTATTTGAGTTATATCGAAGCACAGTGGTTAGTACAATATGCCACGAACCTTACACCATAGGCTGAAGGCCCAGCGACAGCTAAAGTCAGTACGGTATGAAAACTTTTGCTGAGGATACCTTATATTGACTCAATTCTTTTTTTTTATTCCGAAATTGATCCCGATTGTGTGATAGACTGCGAGACAAAGGTCTGTTTGAGATATCTTGCAGAGCGGTGCAAGCCTCCGTGTTGGGCAGTGACCCACATAAGCGAACACCACACAGCTGCTACTGAGATCCCATCAAATAACCTCTGGCCCACACACTTGAGAGCAGCATTAGTAGAATGAATCCACCCAAGTGCAAATCAAATGTTACGTCATGTTTGCTTTTGTACAGTCATTCGTGACCAGGCTGAAACTCCATTTATTACAACCGAGAGCTAGGCGGCACGGTGGCCCAGTGGTTAGCGCTGTCGCCTTACAGCAAGAAGGTCCCGGGTTCGAATCTCGGCTCGGGTGCCTTTCTGTGTGGAGTTTGCATGTTCTCTCCCCGTGTCTGCGTGGGTTTTTGCCGGGCACTCCGGTTTCCTCCCACAGTCCAAAAAACATGCTGCTGCATAGGTGAATTGGCTTATAGACTAAATTGCCCGTAGTGCCCGGTGATGGACTAGCATCCTATCGTGGGTATATCACTGCCTTGCGCCCTGTGTCTGCCGGGATAGGCTCCGTCTCATCGTGACCCTGTACAGGACTAAGCAGTTTCTGACAATGAGATGAGATGAGACAACCGAGAAGCCTTGTACTGATGTATGTTTTCACAGCTCGATGCACGATAATTGCTTAACATAGCTGTTCTCTTGGGGTAGCCGTGTCGAGTGCTCCCCCTCGCTCCTTCACGACTGAGAACCTTGTTGAATCACCTGGGGTTGAACCCATAATCCCAGCCTTGCCAGCGCTCTAAACTTGCCACCTCTGGGCTGACTCAGCTGTAGAGGAGTACCAGCTTGTGGTTTGTGGACACCACCTCTCGGAAGAGACAAAGGCGGCCGGGTGTGCTGCTGACTGCACACATCCCTCATCGTGTGGAGCCGTCAATCTCGACCGGAATGTCGTGACCCCTCCGTGGGCCTGGAGCGTCACCTAGTGGTCTGTGGAGACCAGACCCAAGCGGGCCCGGTGGTCCTTGAGGAGCAAAATGTTGAGAACCCCTGATGTAGACCGTAAGAGGGGTTATTTTATATCACTTGCCGAAATGTACAGTATAGGCGAATTCTGCATTGTGTATGTGCAATATTTATATGCTAAACATTAAAGCAATATGGTGTGTATGTGTGTGCAATGCTGATGTACTGGTTACTCTTCTGTCCTAGAGTCCCAGCAGCACAAGTTCAATTCCCGGTCTCACACAATGCCAGTGGAAAAACGTACTTATGCCTAGCAAAGGAATTCCGTGGGCGAACGTGGCCCCATCCGAACACCTGCATGGGGTGTCAGCAACATCACTGGCCCCTCTGAGCCAGCTGCGCACGTGCTTGTTCGTGGATTCACGTCGTTAGTAAATGACTTGGCCATGACATCAGGCCAGTGTCTGGCAGGTTGACACCAGCTGATTATTTATGTGCCTCCCCTTCACCTTTCTGCGGTTTCCTGCAGCGGATCGGGATCTCTGTGTGAAAAGCGTTGTGATATCAATGTACGAAACGCTCATTAGCCTGTTGGCTGTGTGTCACCTCCTCGTTGTTCCGGCAGGGGAGAGCATCAACCCATCAGCGGTCGGGCTGGTGGGCAGACAAGGGCAGCAGGACAAGCTGCCCTTCATGGTGGCCTTCTTCAGGGCCAGCCAGCTACGCCTGCGCTCGGCTCGAGCGGTGGGACGCAAACGGAAGGGCAGCCGCAACAAGGGACGCAGGGGGCCCAAGCAGGACATTTCCCGGGCCTTCAAAATGACCGGTACGTGAGCGCTTGGTCACTGCTATTCCACTGCACAACCAAGGAGGTTGGCGTCAGGAAGGGCGTCCGGCCGTAAAATGTATCTCCGATGCGTTAGTAAAAATAAAACAACCCCACAAGACTCTTCAGTTTGAGAATGCTCTCCGTAGCTGTTCTTTCGAGATATCCGTGTCGAGTGTTCCTTCTCTCCCCTTCGAGACGTTTCGCCTCTTACGTTCGAATCACCGGACGATGCCTGCCACAATGGTCATGCGTCCAGTCCTGAATCCTACATCAGTACACTATACAGGGATGCGCGTGTTATAGGCTTCTTACGCCAATATGCAGGTGTTACTGACTTGTGCGTTGCTGAGTTCTGTAGCGCTTCGGGCTCTGAGCGAGTGCTTCAGACACACGGCTCTGTAACGCCCACTTGGTGATTTGTCGCTATTTCTGTTGCGTTCGTACAAATTAAATATTCCTTAAAAAAAATAAGTTTCAATAACAACCCCCCTCCCCCCCGGGCGCGGCACCGTGACCTAGTGGATAGCGTTGTTGCCTCACAGCAAGAAGGCCCCGGGTTCGAATCTCGGCTCGGGTGCTGCTTTCTGTGTGGAGTTTGCATGTTCTCTCCCCGTGTCCGCGTGGGCTTTCGCCGGGCACTCCGGTTTCCTCCCACAATCCAAAAAACATGCTGCTGCATATGTTAACTGGCTTGCAGACGAACTTGCCCGCAGTGCCCGGTGATGGACTGGCGTCCCATCGTGGGTATATCCCTGCCTTGCGCCCTGTGTCTACCGGGATAGACTCCGGCTCACCGCGACCCTGTACAGGACTAAGCGGTTTCTGACAATGAGATGAGAACCCCCTCCCCACCCCTCCACGATCATTAGGGAGCAATTGGCCAACCCAGGTGAACCTGGATAACGACCGTTTACAGTACAACAGTCAACTGGGCACAGCTCAAGGAGGTGGCTGAGCCCCATGGAGTCACTGCGGCTCATGACGGTGTGGAGAGCAATGTCTAAGCGTTGCTGCAATGACCCTGAGCCATTGCTGGGCAACAGGAAGAGCATTTTGCCCGTGGTTGGGAGAACACAGCACCAGGAATATTTCACTCATTTTTAGTTCCAACTTAATCATGTAGTGTGTCGCGTCCAGTCGGGACAACATGACAGGCACAAGGCAGGGCTATACTCATGATTGGACGCTAGTACATCGCAGGGCACCGGGGACAATTTAGTCAGCGGGTCAATTAATCCGGGCAGCGTTGTCTCTATGGACTGTGGTAGGAAACCTGAGTACCCAGGCGAAAACCCGCACGGTGGTAACACGCAAACGCCAGGTCTGTCTGTGGGGCCGGCAGCACTGCGCACACCGCCACCGAACCGGGCAGGAATCTGTAACAAAGAACCTTTCACGCAAGAGCAACAGTGTCAGCAGGGCCATTCTCATTTCTGTTGCAGTGTTAATGGCCAGAGTCAGTGCAATCCCTGTGTAATGATTTATGAAGCCGTGAATGAGGCGGGGCATGCATATTGCATGGCGTGCTATCCTGCTCAGTGTTGTCACTAATTCAGGCGAATCGGTAACGTGAACGAGCGAGCGTGCGGCATGCACAGCAGTGTAAACACAATCACCAGGCACAGCACACAAACACACGTTGCAGCTACCCCTTCTTCATCTGATTAAAGCGCGGATCTCGGAGCGTAATCACAACGCTCAAGACAGTTTCATTTGTTTGGCCGTGTCCGGCGGTGGAGTGACTTAACATGGCCACTTTGGAAAGGTGACCTTTTCGTGGCTTAACCCAATTATGAATGGACCTTTGCAATAGCTGAAGTTTATCGCTGCCTCTATTCATTATCAGTAACCGCTTTATCCGGTACAGGATCGTGTGGGGTCAGAGCCTATACCGGCAGGCACAGGCAGGACCATACCCAGGATGAGACGCCAGTCCATTGCAGGGCGCCAGCGACAATGTATTCAGCAGGACAATTAATCTAGGCAGTGGTATGTCTTGGATTGTGGGAGGAAACCAGAGTACCTGACGAAAAGCCACTCGAATGTGATGAGAACATGCAAACTCCACACAAAAGGCACTCGATCCGGGGTCTCTAACCCATGCCCATCTTGCTGCGAGGTGGCAGCGCTACTTGCCGTGCCACCATGCCACCCGTCAGTACCTCTGATGATTGACAATGGATGCATTATTTATTAATAAACATGTAAGGGCACACTCCAGCGGTGTACTCTCGCGGTGATCTCAACCAAAACAGAACCACTTCTGTCTACATCTTGACAATGGTTGAAAAAAGCGTTGGTGGTAGGGTCCTGCCCCAGGCGGTTCGATTCCTGCCTTGGGCGCCTTTCTATGTGGCTTATGCGTGTTCACCCCCTGTTCTGTGCAGGTGCATCCGTGTTCTCTGTTTTCCTCCAACAACTCAAAAATACTGATTAATTAATTGGCTGATTTCATCTTAATGTATAGGAAGCAGTGTCTGGTGGTTTGGCACCGGCTAACTGCGTGGCTGACTGCCCTCCTCTCAGCCTCCATATCCTAATCTCATTCATGACCAGGCGTGGAATTTGCACGGTGCGTTATAAATTGTAACATTATTATTATTATTGTGACATTGTCTCTCGTTTTGTTCCTCTCTCGACCGTAGATTATAACAGCAGCGAGCAAAAACAGACGTGCAAGATCCGCGAGATGTACGTTAGTTTCCGGGATCTCGGCTGGCTGGTGAGTAACTCCTTCCATCGTGACATCAACAGTGAGCTCACATGGCGCAAGTCGAGGTGTCGAGTTTGTCTCCCGAATGAAGCATATTAATAACAGGTGGTGCAGGGAGTAGCGCTGCCGCCTCGCAGCAAAAAGGTCCTGGGTTAGATTCCTGTCTCGGATGCCTTTCTGTGTTCTCCCGTGTCTACGTTGGTTTTCGCCGAGTATGCTAGTTTTCCCACCAGTAAAAAAGACATACGGGCTAGGTTAATTTTCCTGACTAATACCCACGGTCCTCTGAGATGCCTAATTTGTTTACACCTCGCTGATGAGAAACTGATTTGCATAGCTAAACGGTTCCTTCCAGTTTGAATTAAAACAGACTGATTGGATCAGCGATTTCAGATTTCGCTTAGATACTAGAAAATAAATAAATTAATTGTTAGTATCCGCTTATCTCTGTTAATTGGGCTGCTGACTAAATTGCTGTTGGTGCTATACGATGGACTGGCGTCTTATCATAGGTATAGCCCTGCATTGGGCGCTGCGTCTGTCGAGATTGGCTCCGGCTGTTTGCAGCCCTCTACGACATTAAGCGGGTGCCAATAATGATCCTGATGAACTTGTATTTTTCTCGAAGAATCTAGTTGGGTGGTGGCTTGGGGAACTCAGCATAGAGGTGGTTCGATGTGGATGTCAGGCCCTCTCCAGCTCTCCGCGAACCGCCGCGTTGTGGAACATAAGCATGATAAACTCGAATCCATCCCGCAAATCCATGTCCAGGATTGGATCATTGCGCCTGGAGGCTACGCCGCCTACTACTGCGACGGCAACTGCAGTTTCCCGTACGGCGTGCATATGAACGCCACGAACCACGCGATCGTCCAAACCCTGGTGAGCAACTTGCAAGCGGCGCGAACGTCCCAGCCTCGGCTCGCAATTGTTAGACTAGCAGAGTGCCCGCCCCACGGGCGGTCTTGTGGTTACTAGCACAGTACCAGCCCTACGGGCAATCTTGTGATTACTAGCAGTCTCCGCCCTACAGGAACTCTTGTGGTTACTAGCACAGTACCAGCCCTACGAGCAATCTTGTGATTACTAGCAGAATCCCCGCCCTACAGGACCTCTTGTGGTTACTAGCAGAGTGCCCGCCCTATGGGCGATCTTGTTCTAAGCGTGTCGCACGTTCTTCTGACGTCACGATAAAGGCGGAAGGGTGATTAAGAGGATTGATGATGGTAGCAGTGCAAAAGTTGGAATTTCATACTGAAACGGAATGAAAGTTTCAGAATAATAATCAATAAGTGGGAAGTAAAGCTCACATTTCACATAGAAGCCTTGGTGCTTTGCGGATACAAATTTGCCCTCGTGAACAATTCGAACCCGGTACCATCATTGCGGCCATACATATCTACAAACACGTGCTCCATTCATATATATAGAGATAGCGACACATCCCTCTTTGCTGCTTCCTCCATACGATCTCATTGTCGATGATACGATCACATTATCGCTGATTCTTAGCACGTGTTTGAGCCTTTTAATGAGCTTGCTCATCTGCTCTTTGGCCAAATAAATAAAGCAACGCCCGATGCTCATGAAAACACTACAAAGTACAGGATATTCTGTAAATATTAGGCGCAGCTGTGTGACTATATATAAGAATCAATCTTAATGCTTAAGCTCAGGTGTTTGTAATTAACCACCGAGCCATAATTTCTTATAAAAGTGTTTTTTTCTCTCTCCATGCCCTTATTGTTTTTACCATCCATTAGTATTCCACTGATCATGTGTCTTGTCATAACCTTATGAAGAATTTAGCCTGAGCATGTGTTTCTGATAACATCACAGAGCTACGATCGCTGGCCACATTCAAATTGAATCGATTTGATTCGATGCCAAGCCACTTTGTAACATCAAACGCCCGTGCAATTGCAGCCTTGCTCATTTGTCAGCGCCGCAGTTTGGGTCCGAATACTCGTACGTGGGCCCTGGCTCATCTCCC
The DNA here is from genome assembly GCA_036362905.1 of Mordacia mordax. Lineage (NCBI taxonomy): Eukaryota > Metazoa > Chordata > Hyperoartia > Petromyzontiformes > Petromyzontidae > Mordacia > Mordacia mordax. Next base: position 3,949,613 of record JAZEWT010000030.1, on the reverse strand, counting down.
GAGCTCAGGCCCCCATTTCTGATGCTCGCGCTCTTTGGGAATTGCTCTCCATGGCGCAATATACCTCAGCGAGGCAATTAACCCAGGCAACAGCGGCTTGCCTTTTGGACGGTGGGAGGAAACCGGAGTGCCCGGTGAAAACCCACGCGAACAGACGGAGAGAAGAACACGCAAACTCCACGCAGAGGGGCACCCGAGCCGGGAATCGAACCCGCAGCAGCTGATGATGCCTCCGACGTTGGAGGTGAAACGTCGCGAAGGAGTCAGGAATACTCAACACGGCTACCCCAAAAGAACAGCTATGAAGACAAATTCCCAAACATCGAGCCGTGACAACCAGTAGATTTGTGTTGTTTGTTTAAGTGTAATATCCATGGCTGCCATGGAGTAACGCTTAGCTCACTGGTCACACAGAGTCAGGTCGCTGGTTCAGTCTGCAGGTGCGCTGGTCGACACAACAGCACAATGTTCTCAAATCGCTCCACACCAGCGCCTCTGTCCACCCAGCCGAATACACAGCGAAGAACCGCGGCCAATCGATCGGCATGTCGCACGCCGAAGGGTAGATTTGTCTTTTCAGCGTGGAAGAGTAGGCCAAATACACTCCACGAAACCCCTCTGGAGCTCCGTATAGTTGAGTCCCATGCCTATGGCAGTGGCATAAGCGAGAAATTGTACGGCTGCACCTTTATTTTTTTTAAATATTAAATAAAAATTCATAATGCGCAGTCTTCGTTATCCAGCATTAACTTGTGCAAACACTGCGTCCGATAAATGAGGATGTTATCGGCCATTGGACGAGTATTGCTTTAGTTGTGGGAGCAAATTGGAGAACCTGGGGGATTGTCACGCAGAACACGGGGAGAGAACCCACAAACTCTGCGCCTGATGCAGGAATCAAACTGCCTCGGGCAGAACCTGCTTTCTACGTAACCCCTGCGTAGCCACCCTGCCGATTAAATACACCGCAGAGGGCTCGCGTACGACTCCCGACATTTGATTACATTCCTCGAGCAGTGGACTCGAGCGGGCAATTGCAGGGCCCGCACCTTAATCTCTTGTCAACGGCCCGGGTGCAGGTTCACCGGATGAAGCCCGAGGCGGTCCCCATGCCGTGCTGCGCCCCCACCAAGCTCAGCGCCATATCGATCCTCTACTTCGACAACAACTCGAACGTGATCCTCAAGAAATATCGCAACATGGTGGTGCGTTCCTGCGGCTGCCACTGACGTCCGACCTCCGGCTCCGTCTCCCCCCGGGGGGGGGGAGGCTGGCCGCTCGCTTCGGGATCACGGTATCGGCCGTCGCGGTGCAAGGCGACACCGCTAACCTCCCATCGAGAAACCCTTCCTTCGAGCTACATCTTCTATTTAAATCGGCCCGGCGGGAGCCGCGAAGCATGAGTAGTCAGCGCGGCTGTCGCGAGGCGCCCTTTAATTATTATTACAACCGCGGGTTTTTTAAAATATATATTATTTTTTTTACTCAATTGGCACCAGCGCAATCCTCGAGAAAGATGTGAGAGGGATTTTATTTTGTGTTCGTTTATGTCAACTTCATGTCAGAGAGAATTC
>JAZEWT010000030.1:3901516-3940828 GCA_036362905.1 Mordacia mordax | reverse complement strand
AAAAATAAATGTTAGTTTAGCCCGTTACTGAAAAATATTAAGATACGCTTTTACACTGACGCATGTATAGGGAAGCTCTGTTGTGGGTTTTCAAGGCGCGGTGCATCGAGATTGATTTCCAAAGCTGTTCTTTTCATGATAGCCGTGCCACTGTGCCCTCCTCCGCTCTCTTTCTCGACGTTTCACCTCCCACGTTTGAGGATTCCTCCAATGTGGGAGGCGAAAGGTCGCGAAGCAGAGACGATGAGTGCTCGACACGGCAATCCCGAAAGAACAGCTTTATATGGGGAAGACTTAAGCGTGGCGCAGGGAGTTCCTCGAATGGAAATGCAGCAACACACCTCTGGAAGCGGGAATGTCTGCTGTCTGTGCTGCTTTCTACTTAAAAATCTCACATTCCAGCGGGTTTGGATATCACACACGCGTCTGATCGGCCGAGCCTGACGCCCGACCGCGCATGATTACAGCCGTGCCGCAGTGTGCTGACGAATTTAGACTTTAGAGGAATATTGTAAAGCCCTCGCACATTAGCGCGTCAACCACATCGCACGTGTGTGTTTCTGTGCGTGTGTTTGCGTTCGCTTTCCTCAATGAAACGCCGTGGTGTCACTAAGCAGCAGAGATATCTAAACCAATAGGGAGATGTTTAATTGGCTCGATTGGCAGGATTTTAACACGGGAAGCGAGTGCACCCAGCTGCCCCATTAGCAAATTATTCACAACCAGTTGGGTGGCACGCTGGCGCCGTGAGTCGCGCTGCCGTCTCACAGCTCTTCGACTCGCTGGGTTCGAGTCCCAGCTCGGGTGCCTTTGTGTGCAGTTTACGCGTTCTCTCGCCGAATACACGTGAGTTTTCTCCGGGTTCGCTGTGGGGTTTTTGTTTTGTCCCACTGCACCGAAACGTCCTGACTAAATTTCTCCCGGTATTCTGAGAAGTAACGCGCTTACGACCCCCTCTCCCCCGCCGAACAACTGTTAAAAAGATCCACATAGCTCAGTGGTCATTTCCAGCTTAGATAAACACTGACTAAAGAACTGTCAGAGCCTAAATACAAGCAGTAAAGATTGTTAATGATTTTCACAACAGAAGCTTACTCTCTCACATATATGCCCTGTAACAGAGCAATGGTATTCTGATAATAATAATTTACATTTTCAAGCGCTGTTCACCCGAAGGTCACAGAGCGTTGTAAGGCAGGCTGTTATTGCTTCTGTGTAGCATAATAGATTTTTACAACTTGGTTGAGCTTGTGGGGTGCCGGGTAGGTTCCGTGACTTCCTATAAAGAGATAACAATATGTATAAAGTGGCCCTGGCAGGGGTTACATTGTGAGGAAATGTACTGCATTGTAAATTTATTTTTGGAACAAGTTATACAAAAGTACTGCGCACATACAAGGAATTTATCGCGAACCAATGTTACGTTGCCTCACTAGTGCGTTTACAGATTATAACCATAACTTAACGATTAGTAGAGTCACAAAGTCTGACTTTAAAGAGTGACCTGCAGACCCATTCGGAGTATGAGGGTCACGTTGAGTGGCCTCTAAACCCTAACATGGCCCTGTGTATCTGCATAAATCTTCGTTTAAGGATTTAGTGGCTACTGCTAAACATTTTCTTGGATGTTCTGAGCGTGATGTTAAGCATATATTGAGTGCTTTGCGTTGCGCGTTAAGAATGTGCGCGTTACATCTTAACAATTGTTTCAAAAGGATCATGTAACATTAACATGTTTGCAGAATTTTAAACCACGGAAATATGTCTATAGGGGTCTTTACTTAACCCCTGTAAGGAATGTGAACGCAGCGGCATGACAAAATATATATTTTGGCTATTCCTAGAAAATAAAAATGTATTCATTAAAGATAGAGTTGTCAAACAAAGCGTTTGCTGAAACGGACATGGGGACATTGTATGCGCGCTAGTTATTATTTCAAGTGATAATCCTTCAATGGCTCTTGTAAAAAACCAGTCAAAACTCCACATATAACTGGATTTGATTCTGCACAGCGTCACTATGACTCGACTGATGTTTTACAAAGTCCTTTTAAAGATGAGCAGAGCAACTGGCAAGCCTGCACGAGATTTTAATCACGGAATAAGAATGTTATTGATACTGTCATTGTGTCAACATTTTGGCTGCGGAGCGCGCGCGCAGATTTTAAAACTTGCGTTTCACCCTGCGCTGGCGAAACTCCTCGGTTGTGACCGTGTACACAGCGAGCGATGTAGTTCTACGCACGCTGTCTTTAAAAAAAAAGACCCCTGGTCATGACTCTAATGTCCTGGGTTTGTTTATTTTGGGTATTTCCGCTGAAGGAAGTGGGTTTGAGTGTCTGTCTTTTTTAAGTGGGACCCTTTCCCTGGGATCTGGCTTAACAGAGATAAAAGACATCTTGGGTTTGCTGAACGGATATGTCATTTTGAGGCCACTCAAAATGCCATGATTAATACAGCTTGTTCTCAGTGCCGGCTTTTTATTCTTTTAATTCCCTCCGCTGTTTTCAAACGAGCGCTCTATTAACAAGAACTTCGTGAAATGCCCCCCTCCACCCCCAGAGTTGCAAGTAAGCACATTTACATTTCGGAGCAATGGTCTGGAGCGCCAGAGGGTACTCACCACTTGGCTGTGAGCTGGGTACACATAGCTGGAAATTACGCGTAGAGAGGAGGCTTTTCCAAGCCGTTCGTACAACGCAAGCACTGTCCACGTCGACTCTGCAAAAGCCGGCGATGGACTGGCGTCCCGTCGTCGGGTGTATTCCTGCCTTACGCCCTGTGTTTCCGGGATAGGCTCCGGCTCACCGTGACCCTATATAGGATTAAGCGGTTTCAGACAATGAGATGAGACTCTGCAAAAGCACGGCCCTTTACGGATGCTTTGTCTTCGCTCCTTTTTCTGTAAAGTGTCGGTCTCTGAATGCTCAGCGGTTATCTGCGGTGTATGACCAGCAGCAATGAGCACCGCTGTGTAGGGAGGACGCCGACACGAGTGGATGCCGAGTCGGGAACGAATGTGGAATTTCCACCACTGGATCAGAATCACGAATAGAGACGATGATCACCTCCGCAAAGCCATTCAAACGGCTGGGAACACACCTGGTGTGCGTCCAGAAAGAGTTGGTAGTTGCTAATTAGAGCTCGTAACGAGGCACCGATCCCACGATTAAAATCGACTGTCGCGCTCAATACACGGGCAGCGATTTCGGTGGTCAAAAACGAAGGGTTTTCCAGTATCTCGCTTGTACCTGGACTAACTGTGGATCCCTTGTTGGCTGTACACAGGTGATGGGAAGATGTTACCATCTCTTTTTAAAACCTATTCTCTTGTTTCATCATCTGACCTGGACTGTCCGAATATTGGTGTCCGTGTTTGGGTGGCAAGACCCAGTAGCGGAGTACTTTGAACTTTATTAGTGAACCACGTGGTTTTGACAGCCTTTAGATGACTGACAGGTATATCCGAGGTTGTTCTGTGGGACGGGTGATAGCACAATGTGGTTCGCACATGGGTTAATGTGACCGTTGTGGCCGCTAGAATCCGATACATTCACCACGATATAAAAGTAATCGATTCTTGAGACTTACTCTGAACAACTGCTCATTCGGGAGAGCCAGGACCACCGTTACTCCTCTCGACTTTCCGTGTTTCACCTTCAAACTTTGAAGGATCATCATCAGGAAGCTTGACAAACCATGGACACATACATCCTTGCAAGCTCGATTCTTCACCCGGATTAGTACCCAGAATCGTGGCAACTCGTTGGATAGCGAGGGAGGTTGAATTGCTACAGAATTCACCATAAACTCCACTCAAACATTTTTCCCAGCCATCAACATCGAACCGAAAAGAGTCACGAAGGCTGCCTGATCTTAGTGGACATCAAAATAGCACAAAATCCTCCAACGTAAAATAACAAAACCTATTCAATGAACTGAGCCTGTGCCTCACCCTTAACCACTATCGGGGGACTTAGATGACTGACAATGCTGCCTGTGTTTGAAGTGGACAGTGAAAGCGCTTGTTTGGCTCCTGTGTGCGGAAAGTGGCACGAAGTTTATATAAAGCTGTGTAAATTGGACAATTTTCCATGTTGTACAGAAATAGGTTTTCATGGCTCCACGTATGAGAATTGCTCTCCATAGCTGTTCTTTCGAGATAGCCGTGTCGAGTGCTCCTTCTCTCGCCTTTGCGATGGAGCAACTGCGAAAAGCGATTCTCACATGTCCCTATTATCAAGTCAGCAAACAAAATCGTCTTCGAGAGATTTCATTATATTTTTATTATAAACAATTTTGCATGTGTACATATTCTGAAGCATGTAATAGGCTACGTTTTGGCCAATAACCCTTTATCGTAGCACATTAAGAGAGGCTAGAGAGACAGACCTGTAACGAGCTATGAAGACGAGCTATGAAGATGGGTCATTACATGACGAACTAACACCCATTATATATTTTCCATTTAAGGCCACAGTTACTGGGTTGCGGGAGGTTGGAGCCTATCCCGGAAGACACAAGGCGCAAGGCATTGAAATACCCGGAACAAGATGCCAGTCCATTGAGTCAGGCAAGTTAACCTATGGCGCATATCTGTGGACAGTGAGAGGAAACCGGTGTACCTGGAGAAAACCCACTCGAATACGAGGGGAACATGCAAACGCTAAAAAGAATGCCACCCGACTTGGGAGTCGAACCAAGGTTATTCTTGCTGGGAGGCAGCAGTGCTTCTCACCGCGCCAGAAGATGTGGAGTTTTTTCTGTTATTTGTGCTTGTACACCGCTGCCAATGCAGTATTGCCACCAAATAAGGTTTTTAATATAATACGTGCTCTTTATCATGTTATTTCTGGATGTAAAGCAGTCGCTGTTTAAGTTAGAACAGTTCACAGCATGTACGGAGCTTGGTTACTTTGCAAAGTTTATGATTAAATAAGGCAAATTTTAATTGAAGTAAATGTGTTTAAGGATAAGAATTGGTTTGAATATATTATAAAAAAACTGTTACAGTACACGATGTAGGTGTTTACAATTCGATGCATGAGAATTGTTTTCTGTTCTTTCGGGATAGCCGTGTCGAGCGTTCCCCCTCTCTCCTTGGCGACGTTTCGCCTCCCACGCCTCTCACAACGGATGCATCCTCGGGAACTCTTGAGACATCCCACTTCGGAGGCGAAACTTCGTGAGGGAGAGAGGGGGAGCGCTCGACACGGCTACCCTGCAATAACAACTGTAGAACACAAATATAATGACAGTACAGCACTAGAGAACGTATATCAAACAAACCAAATATTATTTCTGTAACCTATACAACATCATATAAGCTGCAATTTGAAAAAAATATAGCAGACATTTTATATAGAAATGTATAGCACGATATACAGCACATTAGTAGCTTTCAATGGTAAATATAGCATCATACACTTGCGCACTGCACATGAAAACCGATTGGATCTGAAGGCAACATTTAACATATTACTGTACGTGCTTTGTTGCAAGCTGTTTACATTTACTGTTCGAAATGCTAAAGTTAAAAAGAGATAAGTATTACTTTTAATTTTACTTTCAAAACGTATTCCACAGATCTGTACATTTACCACTCTATTATTTTCTTATTTAATTACGGCTGTACCCTCAAAATCCGTCACAGAGTGTGTACTGTAACCTTATGTATTTAGACATTTTTTTCTACAATATTTGCCAACATTTCTAGATCACAGGCAACGATTTATTTCAGGTCTACTATATTAAAGGAAATTTGCAAATCAAAGTTTCTATAAATACCCGTAGACATGTTATTCCTGTCCTGACCAAAGTGGAATATGATTTTCAGTGGAATATGATTTTCAGTGGAATATGATTTTCAGTGGAGCCCTCTTGCGAGGTCATGTCGAGGACATATTTAAACGTCGCTGCTAGGTAGGCCAGAGTTTCGGATTTAACGTTTTACGTTTTCAGGTTTTGAGCAAAATTCCTGATATCTCATCTCATTGTCAGGAAGCGCCGGAGCCTATCTCGGCAGACACAGGGCTCAAGGTAGGGGGATATACCCTCGGTGGGACGCAAGTCCATCACCGGGCACTGAGGGCGATTTAGACTGCGAGTCAATTAACCTATGCAGCAACATGCTTTTTGGACTGTGGGAGACAACCGGAGTGCCCGGCGAAAACCCACGCGGACACGGGGAGAGAGCATGCAAACTCCACACAGAAAGGCACCCGAGCCGAGATTCGAACCCGGGCGCTTCTTGCAGTGAGGAGGAGGAGGCGACAGCGCTACCCGCTGAGCCACCACCGAGCCACCCGCGCTCATGCTTGTGGAGTGAAAATGCTCCGCTTGCCTCAAGGGCCGAGCGAGCTTCACTTCCCTCGCTCCACAATGGACTTCTAAAGCGATCGCTAAACCTGGATTTTGTAGACGCTTTTCACGGCTTCTCATGAAGCCGCTCGCCGCCACAAAAGCTGCGTCCGTCACCGCCTTCCTCCCTTACGTTCTCCTCAAGCATTTTTCCCACTGGTTTTCGCTTACCGGCCATGGGAATATGAGTATTAGGTTGCGCTCTCTCTCTGTACTCCTTCAACCTGTGTCTTTCACTGCCACTCTGGACTCATCATCATTCTTCTCACTTGCTCGCTTCTCACACAAGCCCTGCTGGCACGCACAACTTTTGCTCGCCGCGCATCACTTTGCCGCGTCGCCAAGGTAAATAAACGTGCAGCGCGTTTGTTATGTTATTAAATCGCGCAGGATCCGAGGTCTGGGCTGTCCTATCCATTGCATAGGTGCATTGCCTCCCGTCGCATTGCCCCAGCAGGCTTCCAAGGGCTCACAGAGCTTGACTAATGTGACGTTTTTGATCAGTGTAACTCAATCGAAATGAACGCTTCTTTGAAACCAAAAACTTCAAGAAACGAGGTCGAGTGCGTTCATTAGGCCGACTCAAAATTAAAAACCAATTCCATTACGTGCACAACCTCACTACACATGTGGGATTTGGTGATGATAGTTAAGGGCGGCACGGTGGCCCAGTGGGTAGCGCTGTCGCCTGACAGCAAGAAGGGCCCGGGTTCGAATCTCGCCTCGGGTGCTGCTTTCTGTGTGGAGTTTGCATGTTCTGTCCGTGTGGATTTTCGCCGGGCACTCCGGTTTCTTCGCACAGTCCAAAAACATGCTGCTGCATAGGTTAATTGGCTTGCAGACTGAGTTGCCCGCAGTGCCCGGTGATGGACTGGCGTCCCATCTTGAGTATATCCCTTCCTTTACGCCCTGTGTCTTCTGGGATAGGCTCCGGGCCCACCACGACCCTCTACAGGACTAAGCGGTTTCTGACAATGAGATAAGATGATGAATTAATGTTGTACTAATGTAAGTCTCAACGCCTGAAGAAGCCTCCAACGTCAGAGGCGAAACTTCGCGAAGGAGAGAGGAAGAGCGTTCGACATGGCTATCCAGAAACAACAGCATGGGAGAGCAATCCTGATGACTAATGCTTGTATATTTTTCTGGCAAGGCCTTATATGATTGTATTTTTGTGTTTGCCAACAATTTTTTTAAAATTGTGGTATCAGCGTCATGTCAGCAGACAGTGGAAGAAGCGTCCATTTGAAATGGGCAGGGCAACTCACTGTGGAAGAGAACGGACCTTGGAAAGAGACGCCACAGAGCTGCTGACAAGATTGTTCACAATCATCGTTTAGCTATGCTGCGCGTTGTCAATGTGTCCTGCGATTGTCAAACCAAATATTTTACGTTCTCAAAAAAACTGGGAAGTTTTATTTTGTTACCAAACTAAGTGAAAACCCCAACCAAATAGGATGGGTTCTTGTAAATCGAATGGTGACCAGGCTGAGATCATTGAGTTCTGACAACCCAAGTGACTTTGACAATGCCTCTCAGAATCTCTGGAGTGCCACATTGAGAAAAGCTTGAATTAAATTGAAGCAATAGTAGACAAATGTAAAATTCTAGTCACGACTCTGAGTACCTGCCTGGTATGAGTTTCCCTTTCCAGCGCCTCAGATATTCGCAGCACACAACTATCTTCATTACTTACGTCAATGCAGTGCTCCGTTGGAGATGTGAGCATTGTACTGGTGTAGTATTTTGCGGCTCGATGTATGATAATTGCTCTGAAGTGCTGCTCTTTTTAGATAGCCGTGGAGAGTGTTCCTCCTCTCTCCTTCGCAAACGTTTCGCCTCCCACGCTGGATACTTGTTGGAGATGAAACGTCGCGAAGGATGGAGGGAGAACGCTCGACACTGCTATCCCAATAGAGCAGCTCTTGAGAGAAGTAAACAATACATACTCAAGGACCGTGTAATAAGAAACGTTAAAAAAGCATCTTTGGTGTGGAAAAAGTCGAGCTTTTTCACTGCAGACTCTACAGGAATGCTTCTGTTAGCGAGCACCTAGTAAGGGTTGACAGCAGGTAAGTTCGTGATGTAATGTGCTTTGCAATACGCCACACGAACAAATACCCCCCTAGCGCCACAAAGATTGTTTATAAACGCGGTGCTTTGTGAGCAGATATCAAAGCTCTCAGGGCACATGAGACGAGTTGAGGCCTGGTCGCTTATGGTTCGTCCACAGCTCTGGGTTGCCACCTGTCCCGGTTTCCTTAAATCTCATCTCATCTCTCATCTCATTATCTGAAACCGCTTAATCCTATATATGGTCACGGTGAGCCGGAGCCTATCCCGGAAACACAGGGCGTAAGGCAGGAATACACCCGACGACGGGACGCCAGTCCATCGCCGGGCATTGCGGGACAATTTTTAGTTTACGAGCCAATCAACCTATCCAGGAGCATGCTTTTGGACTGTGGGAGGAAACCGGAGTACCCCGCGAAAACCCACGCGGACACGGGGAGAGCATGCAAACTCCACACAGAAAGGCACCCGAGCCGAGAGATTCGAACCCGGGACCTTCTTGCTGTGAGGCGTCAGCGCTAACCACTGGGCCACCGCGCCGCCCGGTTTCCTTAAATCGCCCTCCCTATTGAGATGCCAACTGTCCTGGGAAAATCCGTACGTTCATTCAATGTCCGAGTTTGTGCCACTTACAGGTAAAGTCCCTCTCTTTACCCCAACAATACGGCCCAGTTATTTATTCCTCCGAAGTGGCAACCCGAGCGGAGATGATGGCACTCATCTAAATCCAATGCTATCTCAGAAAAGCCTGCGACCTGTTCGGAAAGCAATTGCCACAGACATTATCCATCACCAAGGAATGCAACCCGAGTGACCGGGTTCGGATCACATTCACTCAAGCGCCATGCCCTCACGCCCACACCCATTACTCCTCGCTCACGAAAACACACGGGATACTACATTCTCCTGTTATTGACCCTGGCCTGTCACTGAGACACAAACAAGCATGAATTAACTTTAACAAGTTACACTGCGCAGCGGTTGGACATGCGGAGTGGTAAATTATTTGAAATGGGGAAGCTGTACAGCTGTCGGTGTAAATTACTCTTTAATATTGCAAGAGCCCTACTCTGTTTACATTGACCCAGGGAAACCTTGTAAACATTTTTTAGCAGGTCTCCGCTAAATTATATCGGATGTTATGCGTACGGCTTGAATGCAGGCTGCTTCTGGTGACTACTGCGAATTTCTCTACCGGATTCTTTGAATTAAAATGAAATGTGCGATTGATAGCGTGCACATTCGTTCAGTGTCGAAAGAATTCGTTCGAAGACAGAACATTTCAGAGGTGCCAGGATGGAGGGGGGGGGAGTCAGCCAGACACTGTTTCCTATTTATTATGATATCAGTCAATTCATTAACTGGTGTTTTGTTTAAGTCGTGGGAGGAAACCGGAGCACCCGGAGAATACCCACGCGGAACAGGGAGCGAACACAGAAACTCTGCACGAAAAAGCACACGAGGTGACAATCGAACCGTCTTAGGCAGGAGCTTCTGCGAGGAGCGGATGTTACCATTAACAACGCTTTTGAAAGAGGCAGACAATAGTTTTAGGCAATAGATACTGGTCTTCATTATTAAACGGCACACCAATATATGTACATCAATCATCTATATACCGAGCAAGTATTTGTAATATGTATTTATGTATTTTCGAATCGGACATCCTTCATGAGAACACATTTTATTCACACAACACCAGAACTCTTCCCATTTTGTTCCACCTTAACTTCCAACTCCTTGAGCATTCTTTTGAAGCGTTTACACTATTTCAGCTTTGCATTCCCACTTTCGCTGTAGTACCGTCAACCCTCGTAAGCACTCTTGTGCTTGCATCCGTACGTCCGAAGCACGATCGTGGGTATGGCAGGTACTATGTATTGTGAACGACGTGGTCTGTAAACTGCACTACAAAAAGTGAGGCAAAACATCCAAATATAGGAGTGCAGAGCTTGGGCAATGATTGGCCCCGGATCTAACTCTCCACATGTCTGTGACTTCCCACGCCTATGAATCTCACTCTCGCTGAGAGTGCGCGATAACTGAGCGCGTAACAAATTGTACGTTATCAATAAACCAGAAGATCTGAGTTGGATTCCCGGCAGCAGTGAGCAGCAGTGGCGAGCGATATCTTGACTGGTTCCTGGCCCTACCCTGTCGCCATGCTGCAAGCTGAAGCAATGACTTTCTACAGAGTCGAGGGGACTTCATTCAACAGCGGATTGAAATAAGACTTTAAACTCATCTCATCTCATTGTCAGAAACCGCTTAGTCCTGTACAAGGTCGCGGTGAGCCGGAGCCTATCCCGGCAGACACAGGGCGCAAGGCAGGGATATACCCACGATGGGACGCCAGTCCATCACCGGACACTGCGGGACTGTGGGAGGAAACCGGAGTGCCTGGCGAAAACCCACGCGGACACGGGGAGAACATGCAAACTCCACACAGAAAGGCACCCGAGCCGAGATTCGAACCCGGGTCCTTCTTGCTGTGAAGCGACAGCGCTACCCACTGGGCCACAACTATGATCATCATTATTATTATACTAAGCCCAGCTATCACGCGGAGGAAATGTAACCCTAAATTACCAGCATGGGGTATGTAATTGGGGTAGCGCTACTCTCGACACTACATTTTTACAAAACATTATAGTAATCGGGTAACACGATTACCAAATGCTTGGCATAACTACACGCCTAATGCATTCCGTGAGCCCAGGCAATTAATCAAGAGCACTCGAGACTTAGCCCTCAATGGTTATTAATAGTTTTCCTTTATCCTGGGGAAACGCACGCACACAGCACGCACACAGACGCACAGCATATACGCAACACACACATCACGAGCTTACAACTCACAAACAGCACACACAACACACACGCAACGGGCACATACAACACACACAGCACACACAATATACACACAGCGTGCACACACAGCACACATAAGCGCTGCAAATGTTGAGACATAGAACGGCAGAGCAAATCGCTGTGTTTTGTTATGAGACTCACTGACTACATTTTAACGACTGTTTGAAATGCCTCCTCTTACTCGTTCATGTTTTCTTGAGCTGATAGAAGAAGAAAAACTTTTAATAATTCAATAAAGCATAAAAAAAAACCCATTGTTTACTTTCAACATAGTTTCCAGACTCTTATATGCACAGAAACTAAGTCGAGCATCAATATCACAAGACCGTTTAGGAATAGCATCAGGAAACATGTTGGACAGCAGAATGAAGACCACAAGCATAACTAAAGGGTCCTTGTCAGTGAGACTGGCAGTTCCGAATTGATTCAAGCAAGCCTAACTCTGCTGATGAGGCACTAAACGTTGAAGCCGGTCCACAGTTTTACTTGTCTTGAAACAAATGCTGCTGCAGTGATACACTGCCAGAAGGCAGTGCGCCTGGTGAGTTGTCTAAAAAAACGAAGCACGTTTTTAATTTTATGTGAAGACGGCTATGTGGAGGAGATGTTGCCTACTAATCTAGTGATTTGTAGAGCCGTGTAAGAGTACAACTGTTGCCCACGTTGGTCGCCCTTCTTAACGACGAATGTATGAACACGTTAGGTGCACAGAGTGAGCTGTATGATGAGTGGGGTCATCGCACTTTAAAGCCTGGCATTGTGTTGGAACATGACTTTCACGTCTCAAATACGCTCACGACGTTAGAGTCACGTGGATATATATGCCCTTGAAATTATATCTAATATGTAGTCCAAACACATGCTGCTACCTATGTTAATTGGCCTGACCAGCGTTCCCACAGAACTCTGCGAAGGACTGGCGATAAATCCTGGGTATAGCTCTGTCCTGTGTCTGTTGGTATAGGCTCCAGCCATCTCCAACGACTGTGTATCAGTTAAAGCTGGACTGATAATAATAAAAAATGATAACATTTGATAATATACATGATGATTGCTTCGAAAAGCTGCTCTCTCGGGACAGCCGCGCCGATCGCTCCCTCTCCGCTCCTCGCGACGTTTCGCCTCACATGCTAGAGACATCCTCAGGCGCAGTGTGCGTGTGTCGTGTGTGTGACTCCTATTTATATGTAGGTACTGTGTATGTGTTGAGTCTCCTCCACAGAGTTGCTGCATCATTCCAGGATCAATGGACGACCGTCCATCGTTTTGCGTTGGGTCAGTAAAACGTGTTTTAAAACACACCTTGCACCCAACACATCGGAGTGTTGCTGCTGCAGCAGTAAAGGATTTACACTCTTCTCGCGTGACACAACTTTACTGATTGGCTGTACCGGGTGGTGGCACGTTTACAACGCTGTTAGTTACTCCAACATGACCCATCTCAAAAGTAATTTCTTATGTTTAATATTGGTCGCGAAAGCCTTCGTATTAAACTCAGTATAGAGATTTTACCAAAGTGGATCAGACCTAGATTAGCTCACCGCACCATTAAAGCTCTGTAAGTGACACGGGATGGACTCAGATTATTTTATAAGCACATGTGGTTATTACGACCCTGTTCTGGGCACTTCCCAGGGAATAAATACATTCACGCAGGCTGAAATATTTTGATTGCATTTAATTCTGCGCAGCTGGCTGGCAAGCATTGTACGCAAAGGACACGCCTGGCCATAATTGCTTACAGCTTGAATGTGCTAAATAATACATGCTCACGAAACGTGTAGCGCTACTGGCACACACGAACAATAACGTAGCCGACGTGGAATCTCTAAATGTATTGAAAATTGCCCTCGAGCGCTGCGCTTTCGGGATAGCCATGTGGAGCGTTCCTCCTCTCTCCTTCGTGACGTTGTGATGGTTCGACATCGTGACGGCGAGAGGAGAAACGCTCGACCAGGCTAGCCAGAAGGACTAGCTCTTGAGAGCATTTTTTTTATACAACTGGCCGTTGTGAAGAGCTACATCAATGAATCAAAATATTTTGTCGAACCCTACTTACTGGATATGACAAGTTAACAACGTAATGGGTAGCGCACTGGGGTTGTGATGCAGACCACAGCGGGTTGAACTGTTGCAGCAGAAGGGGCCTTTCTCGAACCCCTTCACCGCTGTCCTCCCAGCAGTGGAGATGGATGCAGCCCAGGTTCATGAGTACATCGCGTGCGGTGGGGAGAAGTGTGGGTAACTCCCGCCTCTCCCTCACGTCTGGCCAATGAGGAAAGGTAATGCGAGATGTCCTGTGGAGGGGCCCTCGAGAGCACCTCCTAGTGGAGGTCCTTCCACCAGCAGTGGCTTGAACGGACAATTGTGGGGCTGCGCCATTACATTGTAATCAACGTGCTAATATTGGTATTTGTATAAATGTACACCGTGTGTCGGTGCTATAGTGTGAACGCGGGTGTATTCGTTATACACTGCACATGAAGAACAAGAATATTTAACAAAAACTATTCACTTATTAACAGGATTGGTCTCGTATAACTGGGACAAGTTACATAAAATGCATCAAAGTAGAATGTACGTTGCCGAGTCAGACGCCACGGTCTGTATCAGATTTCCAAGTAAAATCTTTTGCTACCCTCTAGTGGTAAGACTCTATCATCCGTTTTGAGAATTGCTCTCCATAGCTGTTATATCGGGATAGGCGTGTCGAGTGTCTCTCCCGTGCGACGTTTTTGTTCCCCGTTGTGGGATTCCTGCGATAGGATTGACGTTGGATCTGACCAACGCATGCGTTGCAGAGAATCGCAGGGTAACGGAGCGTGTCGCCTCCCACGCTGGAGGTGTTTTCAGACGTTCCAAGACTCGCATGGGAAAAGGGAAGGACGCTCGACACCGCTATCCCGAAAGAACGGCTTTGAAAATAAATGCCCATGCATCGAGGGCTGAAAAGTCTACTTTGGGGCGCTCATCTGTTATCGCACGATCGATAATTATTAAACTGGTTGAGGAATTGTATTGCGGCCCATGAAGACAATTAAGCAAGTGTGTTTCGAGAAAATAGGAAAGTGTAGTTCGTCAAACTTAAAGAAGCATCGTAACTTAATAAATCTCATCTCATTTTCAGAACCGCTTACTCCTGTTCAGGGTCGCGGTGAGACGGAGCCTGTCTCGGCAGACACAGGGCGCAAGGCAGGGATATACCCACGATAAATATCGACGTAAAATAAATATAGTACTCCAATGTTGACTGATGTAAAACTAGTCTTCTCTTTAATCATGGAGGCAGTAATGAACTAGTTATAGGCCTTTAACATACAGTACTGTAGAATATATTTAAATTGCTCGTGAAGACAAGAGGGGAGTGTAAGATGGTCAAGTTATAAGCGAACCGACCACGTGATTTAGAAAAGGTTTGTTAACCATCGAACACACGTACTAATCACTCCGATCAAATTTAAGGTGAATGAACATCGTGTACAATGTCACACCTGGCTGTTGTATATTACGTAGAGACATTATGGACACTGATGTATTTAACTACTTCAGATTTTCATTTCGCAGAGTCAGTGTCACAACTGACCGAAATGAACGACTGTACAAGACATGATTAAGCAACGTTTTCCAAAAGGCTGCAGAGTTAGGTCCAAGTTGTGGGAAACAAGCGTGCTACACAACAGCAAATTAATGCTGGAGGAACAGAAAAGGGAATCGAGACTAGGAAACCACCACTGTGCCACAGCAGTTTTCTCATTGCTGTTGAGCTAAGAACCCAGAACCGCTAAGTTCGATTGCCGGTTACAGTAGCAAGTGCTATGTTATGTGATTCAACGCCCATCACCCCACCGGCCCTCACCAACCGGCATGAACCAGCGTGGTGAAGTATGTCCAAATGATGCCCAAGGCCGAGATATTATGTAATAAGCATTGTGCTGTTAATCTTGTTCACCTGCTTATCTCTCACTGGTGTAGTGGAACGACTGATCACGTGTCCTGTGCAATGTTGTGGGGAGCGGTGGCTCAGCGGTTAGCGCGCTGGGCTACAAACCTGGCCCTGCCCGAGTTCGAATACTGCTCAGGGCCGACACGAGTGACGATTTTCTCAACCGGTACTGGGCCTCCCCTAGGTCGACTCAGCCTCAAATGAGTACTTAGTGTAGTATGCAAACTTTGTCACTAGGGAGTGTCCCATGTCGACCTTTATAGGTGCTCTCTAACAGCACTTGGCCCTGCAGTCTGTTAAGGCTATACGGGGGATCTTTGCCTTTGTGACAGTTTGCCTTGTGTTTATGCTTAAGGTTTCATCCGTGCAAAATGTAATACTGTACCGCTAGGCAGTATTGTAAGTACCTCATTACACCCTGCGTTAACGCTGCGTGTGGTTACTATTGTTCATTCAAAGGCAGCATAATCGCAGAATTAGAATGTTAACTTTGTTAAACAAACAACAAATTGTAGGCTGTCGAGGTTTAAAGCTGCATCTGAACCCCACAAATATAAAGACATGAATCGATCTGAAGAATTAATAATTCACTGGTGATTAATTGGAATGATATCGGAATAATAATAAATAGAATTTAAAACGCGTGCCACGTTCAATTTTAAAAATATTGATTCGGAGAGGCGAGAGGAAACCACAGAGAGAGGGGGAGGTCAGGGACGCGGTTAGCCGGCGCCAACTCGCCAGACACTGCGTCCCATATATTCTGATGTCATCGACCAATTAATGAGTGTTTTCTTATTTCAGTTATGGGAGAACACCTGAGAACCCGGAGGAAACCCACGCAAAACAGGGGGAGAGAACACACAAACAACACAAAGGAGGGCACCTGAGGCTGGAATCGAAGCCCCTCGGGCATGAATTTTTGTAAGGCGCAGATATCTCATCTCATTGTCAGAAACCGCTTAATCCTGTACAGGGTCGCGGTGCGCCGGAGCCTATCCCGGCAGACATAGGGCGCAAGGCAGGGATATACCCACGATGGGACGCCAGTTCATCACCGGGCACTGCGGGCAATTTTGTTTGCAAGTCAATTAACCTATGCAGCAGCGTGTTTTTTGGACTGTGGGGGGAAACTGGAGTGCCCGGCGACAACCCACGCGGACACGGGGAGAGAACATTCAAACTCCACACAGAAAGGCACCCGAGTCGAGAAACGAACCCGGGACCTTCTTGCTGTGAGGCGACAGCGCTACCCACTGGACCACCATGCTGCCAGGTGCAGATGTATATAATAATAAATATAAATAAACGCAGAAGAGAAAAAAAGTGCGAAACGGCAACACAGAGCCTCAATATCTACTGCGCTGGGACCCGCGTGACCTATGGGGCTTAAGTCGGGTCGCGGGAGCTGTTTGGATTCATTAAACCGTGATTACCTCCGTGTTCACCAGCGTAGCGGCGGGGACTCGCCTGGGGATAACCGGAGGCCTGATTACAAGAAACATTCCTGCGGTGCAACACCCGTGCACTCCGGACAGCAGCCAGGTTCACGCGTCACGGCGAGTCCTCTCTGCTCTCTCGAACTCTCTCGACCACTGGACGCGCTCCCATCAATTCCCATCCCACCCCTCTTCCCCCCGGACACCGGACGATGCAATGTCGAATCGATGGGTTCACCTGTGGTGGGCGTCTTTAACGCATTCGTGATTCATTGCGCAGAGGAAAAAGCGGAGCGAGCAGAGAGGTTTTGGAAAGGACGGCTAAACGCGCGTTTTTTTTTAAATAGAGAACGGCTTGATGGTGCCTTGCAATGTGGCAGGAGGAACGTCGTGGAGGAGAGAGAATTTACACTCGACACGGTTGTCCCGAAAGAGCAGCTGTAGAGAGCAGTTCTCAATGTACAATCATTTCAACAGCAAACACACACGTGTACTATAGCTATATGTGCGTGTTACACGGCTTATTTAAGCTAAACAAGTCAGAAGGCCGATGATGCCTCCAATATGAGAAAGGGCGTAGAGGGGAGGAACGCTCGACATGGCTCTACCGAAACGGCGGCTCTTAGGAGCAATTCTCAGCTGTAAAGCCGTGGGAACCTACATTACAACATTGCTTGTGCTTTTCATTGCATTTCGTCTGTTGTCATTACAATGATGTTGCTTGGAACACCTCATGTCTTCTCGACACTTCGGAAATGAGGTTTGGTTACGGTGAGCCAGACAAGTTTGCGTTGTAAGGTGTATCTCACGACGACAAGATTGTGAAATGAATCTTCACGCAGAGATGCTGCCACTGTCTCCCATGACCATTCCAAGCACGCGTGGCTCCCCCGACCCCCACCACCATTCACTGTATCGTCAGCATCATTCTCTGCTCACTGCTACACGAAAACGAAGGTTTCAGATCAATCAAACACCGTGTCTCTCCTCAGATGTGCTTCTCTTTCTGTCTCAGTATGAATCTAGATTAACTTCTCTTCCAACACTTGTATAATCTTCATCATGCTCTCTACACTGTCGTATTAACATCGAAGTTACTTTAACTTGCGTACGTTCTCTAATCCACGAATTCCTATTTACGTCTCCTGAGGAAACTCCACGTTCACAGCTCCCCGCGCGTGTCTGAACACTTGCCCTGCTCTTGTTGTTGCTGATTATCCGTTCCCTGTCTTTGTTGTTGACGTGCCGTTCTTTCCGCAGCTCTGTGCAACGCTTTGTGACCCTCGGGTGAAAAGCGCTGTATTGATGCAATTATTATTATTATTAGTCACGTCCACGTGTCTCATTCATGTTACGGCAGGTAACCAACATACGCTGTTAATGACAACAATCAGGTATGGAACACACGGGAATGCTTTTCCCAGTGAAAATCGCAGAGGGAACCTGTTGGGCATTCATGGTCTTATTTTGGGATGGTTATTTAAGTTCTCATAAACCCAACATATTCTGGAGAGGACCCCTTGACCCTCTATTTGTCTATGCATCTCTATGAGTCTCTATGTATCTCAGTGAGTCTCAATGTATCTCTATGACTCTCTATGTATCTCTATGAGTCTCTATGTATCTCAGTAAGTCTCAATGTATCTCAATGACTCTCTATGTAGCTCTAAATTGGGCGCGCACCCGACGATGTTGCCGAAGTATTTTTTTCAAAATGCAATTCCACCCTTGGCATTAATAAAGTCTTCTCAGAACGGAGGCATATTCGAAAGCGTCAAAAAAACACAAGCCATGCAATATGCCCGATTTTCTCTGCGTTTCGTTGTTTGTATATTACACGTGTCTCTAGTGGCGGCTCGGCGCGTACAGATAACGCGAGACGCAATCCGAGGGGCCTCTCATTACCTTGATCCATTCTCTCCTTTGAATTGGCTGCTGCCCATCCATCCCCACGGGCGGGAGGCGCGACCCCCTGACCCCAGGGGTCTCCTTTCATCCCGGTGAGCCTCTGTCTCGGGATGACAGCGCTTCCCGTGGCCCGTGATGGATTGCAGAGCGCGTGCGGAGCACTCGCGGGCAAGGCGTTCTCGCACCGCGGCCGCATTGCAAAGCGCATGGCAGGGCGGTAGTAACCGTGGTGCAACCCAGGCTGGGCATCACCCCACCCCCTTACAGCCCAAACCAGGTGGGCCAGACAATGAATTGACTAGTCGTGCATACGGGAATATTTGTTAACTGCTTAGTGGTCGAATGATTGCTTCGAAACGCTAGTTTCTCGGGACAGCCGCGTCGATCGCTTCCTCTCTCCACCTCGCGACGTTTCGCCTCACACGTTAGAGGCATCCTCAGGCACTGCGCCTGGTGGAGAGAGGAAGCGATCGACGCAGCTATTCGAAGCAATCATCATGCATCGAGCCGTGAAAACCTACATCATTGCTTAGTGGTCTGTTAAAATAAATCTCTTCCGTCGGTCAGTCAGTTTTTATTTACTCTGCAATGAAGTGTTGAGTTATGTAACTCATGTTAACTGTTCGTTGCCGGGGGAGGGGTAAGCAAGTTACAACATCTAAGGGGAGACCATTTAGTCAGAACAATTAACCTAGCCGGCAGCGTGTCTTTGGAGTGTGGGGGGAAACCGGAGTACCATGAGAAAACCCCCGCGGACACTGGGAGAACACAGAAAGGTCACAAAGAAAGGCACCCGAGCAGGGAAGCGAACCCGGTGCCTTAATGCTCTGAGCCAGCAGCGATTCTCACTGACAAGAGCAATCCGTTGAAATTGAGGCACAATTCAAATTAGACAGCAATATCATGCAGAGAAAAAATACAGCCTTGTATGCCTTGCAGGTTTTCCAATTCATTTCGACACCGTGCCACCAAATCTATGATTAAAATTGAAGTCGATTATTGCAACATTCATGCAGAACTTTCAGTGCTTTTTCGTCAATGTGTGCGTGGGAGAGGGTCCTTCGTCGTTGAATTTTGCCTTGGGCCCCAGATTCGCTAAGACCAACCATGGGCCCATCTCGCACGTTGGCGGGAGCTTGACTGCAGACTGGAGACTGTGGAGACCGGCTTGGCACACGTAGATACACGGGGCAAATTACATAGCTGAACGAACTACTAGGATTCATCCCGTCTGATCAATTACAACTATCGCTGTGTAGAACCAAGAGAATGAACGCTTCCTTTGTAGTACAAAGAGAGATACCCCGTATAGCCTTAACACACTGTTGGGGCAAGAGCTGTCAGCGAGCAGCACCTATGAAGGCTGGCACAGGAGGTGGGTGGCCAGCACCACTCGCGGCCGCATTTATCTTCCGAGTGGAAATATGTACCCACCGCGAGGATTGAGGGCTTTCTTTCCTCAAAGTGACAGTAAGAACCCCTGCTGGAGAACGCCTCTGTGTAATCCGTCTTCGTCACGATCTATCCAACGCTGCGTAGAGACCCAAACAATATCTCTCAGTTGCGTGTGATCTGTGATCCATCTTTTACTCTTTACGCCCAGTTTCAAGTATCCATCTCTCCGTACTTTTATCAACGTCAGCATGTCGCTAGGTCTGCTGGTTTATCAAGCTCAATACGGAGAGAACACGCAAACGACACACAGAGAGGCACCCGGGTCGGGAACCTAACCTGGGACTTCTCGCTATGAAGTGACAGTGCCACTCACTGCGCCACCGCGCCGCACGCATTATACCTTGTAGATTATTATTATTACCGGCCTTTACGGGGGCTTGTGGCTGCATCGCCCAGATATGCGGTGTGATGATGATGCGATTAGCACGGAGCCGAGTGAACAGTCGACAGCTAGTTGGCAAGATCCGCTGCATAGTTGTTTTTTTAATGTGACCCGAATATCAATGAAATCCATTTTTTGGGTCAGGTCACGTAAAAAGTTTATAGATTGTAAAATAGTCTATAAACTTTTCACGTGACCTGACCCAAAAAATGGATTTCATTGATAATATTGGTCACGAAAGCCTTCGAATTAAAGTGACCCGAATAACCAATAGTAACGATCTGGAACGACACTGACTCTCGCATTAAATGTCGACTGAACAGAGATGAGCGCAGTATCAATGATCATTGAAGCTGGGAATCACTTTGCCGTGCAATGGCTGTGTAATGGCCAGGCATTGTAGCTTTAATCTACGATCCACAGTGTTTAATGTCTGATTGGGAGGCGTGAGTAACATGACTCGTGCAGGACTGGGTGACTCAGGGCATCGATCTCTCCATGCGCCATTTCCTGCAAGACGTCTGAGAATGTGGCCTCCCAGAGAGGACTCTGCATGACATTACTCAACAACTGTGCATTAGACATCCCTCCCAATTGCATGCGATTATTTAAACTAGCATAGTGCCCGCATCACGAGTGATCTTGTTCCAAGCATGTAACACGTTCTTTTTAAGTCTTTTGATGGTTACTTTTTTTTTGCGAACATGACCTCTGTGACCGCGGTTTCTTCTAAACGTCGTATTGGGAAATTTGTTTGCTGACTCTCTGAAGTTTCAGAAGCGTAATTAATAAGTGGGAAATAAAGTTAAAATACAGTGACATGTAAGAGCGATTGTACAATGTGTGCGCATGAAACATTCTAATCCAGTCTATCCTCGGTGTCGATCTACATACATACGTAAACTACTTTCTCTATTATATAGGAAATTACTTATGCGTTGCCCCCCACCCCTCGTCCCTACTGTTCAGATTTGTACTTCCATGCTCGGAGCAACGGCAGCTGTGCGAACCTTCGCCTTGACGGGAGACCTGGAACCGTTACATTAAGAGCCCACCCGGGAACGCTATCTTCTGAAACGCTCGTCCATGGAAGTGTTGAGTAGGCCGAGTAGGTCTCACGTCGCCCCTCTCTGCCCCTCGTGGACACGAGAGGGGTTTTTAGATGCAGTCGGTGTTTGTTAAGCGCCCTATTTGAAGGAGTCATGCCAGCTTAAGAGCAATTGTTACCTTGTTAGGAGTTCTAAAACGTGTACCTCCCCTGTCGGACCTACCGTGTTCTCAGGCAGGATGGTTGTTTGTATGGATACACACACAGTATTTTGAAAAAAAAAAAGATTACTTATGCGCTTAATACTGTCTTGTAATGCTTCTGACAACTACCCAATCAAAATACGACACGCAGTCTTTTGTTTCTCGTTACATGTTTAAGAAAACCAACTTGCCATTCTCTAATTCGTATTAGTTTTTTTTGTTAACCTATCCGCAGTGGTGACATCTGCTCCTCACAGAAAGCAAGAAAGTTCCGCCTGAGCAGGTTCGATTCCTACCTCGGGCTCCTTTCTATGTACAGTTTGTGTGTTCTCTCCCTGTTCTACGTTGGTGTCGTCCGGCTTCTCCAGTTTCCTCCCACGACTAAACACACTCATTAGTTAATTGGCCAATGACATTATTTAATACAGGACACAGTATCTGGCAGATGTTGCCGTCGGCTAACTGTGTAGCTGCCTTCCCCTTCCCCCATCTCTTTGCGGTTTCCTTGTGTCTCTATATCCGCGTCTGGTCCATGGACAGGCGTGGAATATGGGCAATGCGTTACAAATTGCATTATTATTAATACACTGACGTTACTTATATTGTCTATGCCTAGATATTTTTCCTTAAAGCACATTTTTTTCTTCTAGTTTGTTGGAATGGGTATATACGGTTTATTATTAATACTAATATATATCCACGTCAGTGACATATGCAAATGCACTTGCGATACAGGGGGATCCAACTTAGATCATTCATACGAATGGCAGGTTAGAGCAATGGTTCGTTACTTGGCATGGAAGAGTTAACCCGTGGAACACGTGAACCGATATCGGTGGGAGATGTACATCTCATCTCATCTCATTATCTGAAACCGCTTAGTCCTATACAGGGTCACGGTGAAGCCGGAGCCTATCCCGGCAGACACAGGGCGCAAGGCAAGGATATACCGACGATGGGACGCCAGTCCATCGCCGGGTGTCACGACGCTGCCTTTCGTAATGCGTAGCGTGTAACCCACCTACGTGAAATCTACAACCACCTAATTGAGATACAACGGCATATAACCTATGAACAATCGTACAAGTCCACATGTACTAAACCCAGGGGCTCTGTGGGTTCGTAGAAAACAGAAGTTTACCATTATTTCCGAAATATCACCGCCGACTCGGGCCGCGGCGAGCGCACACATCTGTTTGATATCACGACACACTTAACAACGGGCTCTTTTCATATCCCCGTGTACGAAGCGGAACAGAAAGCTCGCGCTCCACCCATTTAATAAACGCACGGTTCCACCGTGGACCGCAGACAGTCGTTCTTCTAACGGCTGGGGAAGTCATTGATTTACTTGCGTTTCCCGTTTTGAAGCTCAGTTACGCACACGCACCCGGGGGTCACATCAAACGCGGAGACGGAATGAATGAATGAATGAGTAATAATTCCCCCCTTCCCCCCCCCCGTGCTGTCGCGCCGGTACTATGTTTCATCCATACGACGATAAGTCATTCCCATATCACGGACTTCTCTCGAGTTAGACGACGGATTGTGTTAAAGTTGATCCTCATGTCGTTAAAGTTCTTTCCACAGCTCTGTGCAGCGCTTTGTAACCCTCGGGTGAAAAGCGCTCTTGAAGTTCAATTATTATTATCCTTGCAGGCTGTGTAGGAAGCTGTGAAGTCATCGGTGGCTTTATCACGGGTCACGAATTCCGCTAAGAGCTTGCGTGGGTTGCACGGTGAGGCAGAGAGTAGCGAAGCTGCCTCACAATGAGAAGCCTCCGGGTTCGATTCCAGACTCGGATGCCTTTCTGCGTGGGGTTTCCGTGTCCTCTTCCCGTGCGCGTGTGGGTTTTCGCAGGGTACTCCAGTTTCCTCCCACAGTCCAAAAAACATGCTGCTGCATAGGTTAATTGGCTCGCAGACTAAATTGCTCTCAATGCCCGGTGATGGACTGACGTCCCATCGTGGGTGTATCCCTGCCTTGCGCCCTGTGTTTGCCAGGAAAGGTTCTGGCTCACCGCGACCCTGTACAGGGTTAAGCGGTTCTGACAATGAGATGAGATATGTGCCATGAACAGCCTCTTACCATCTTGCTGGAGCTACAGATGCTTGAATGTCACGTTTAGATAAAATGATGCGATACATATTAGAATTTTATCAAAAGCATGTACAGGCTTCAGTGTGGGCATATTGGTTTCTTTCCAAACATAGAGACCGGTATCATTTATGGACGTACATGTGTTATTGTTATGTCAAACAAACACATTGCGTTCTGTCACATTGTTGCTATCTAGTTGCCATATACTTTTTTCGTCACAAAGTTGTCTGCCAGATAATAGCTGTTGATACCTCCTACCTCCCTTTTCTTAAACATTTTTAGTTATCCATATTTATCCATATTTTACCGGGTAAAGCCCACTGAGTTATGAGCTCTTGTTCAGAGGTGATCTAGCTACTGACGAGAGTGGCTGTCATAGTAGCTGGCATCTTAGAGCGGTAGCCAAATATATGGAAACGGAAAAAAAACTGGATCCAGAGGACAATCCAAGTAACCACAGGGAGAACACGCAAACTGCAAACATACGGGCGTCATGGTCAGGATCGAACTCATGCGCTCCTCTGTACCAGGCCAGGGAGATTACATCTCGCCACCTCAGTGGCAAGAAGGACTCGCTGTCACCACCTCTGGGAATAACAAAACATATTGCTCAGTCACTGGCGGATATTGGTAAAATACTAGGTTGGCGTGTGGCTTCTGGATGCCAAATTCCATGCCTTACATATCTATGAACCACGTCTTATCTCAAAGACCATGGCTTTCTATTTAGCTCTGTGCATGAAATGTACTCAAGAAGTACGAGACACACTCCATTTGCATCTGATTCTTCGTTTTGCCTATATACTCCATTTGCATCTGATTGTTCGATTTGCGTATATGCTTAATTCGCTATAAAGTATATCTTCGGCTCCTTGTATCGATATTTGTCCCAGTCAAAAAAAACATTGCAGTCAGGCTCGTGACACAGAAATGGGAGCATCAGTGAGTGCAGCAGCACAGCGGCCACTAGTGGCTGAAGAGATTAATTCAATGCATAAACAGCGTGATTAATAACAGACCGCCTCTCTAAGCGTGTTTAAATCTCTGATATTATCATTAATTACGTCCTAGAATCTGAGCATTCGTGTAATGCGCATTTAACCCGCAGGTTACAAGTCCTGGATTCCTCAGATCTTTATCCTCAAATCCGTGAACAACACGTCGGCTAATCCCTTCCGTGATCTAAATTCACATGGGTTGAGTCCGCTGCTTATTATAATAATTTATAATTTGTTTATTGTATTATCTTTCTAGAATTGTCTTTATATAAAATGCGGCAAATTCATCAATAGCACTGCTTTCAAATGGAAACATGTAAGAGTGTGATGTTTCGGGCAACGAACCTTCTTTCAAGCAAAGTTAAAAGACTAGATTTACATATTTACAATTGTGATGATGACACGATAGTGATGGTGTAATGATGCATCAATTAAAATGTGTTCTTATCGACTTTCAAGCAAAAAAATATTTGCTTGAAAGTCGATGATCATCCATTCATATACAGATTATTTAACATGATTGGATCATAAGAATGAATCTTTACAACTCGGTCAGGTCAACAGTATATAAATAAATTCATGACTTTATATATGTACATATCATACGGGACACATGCAGTATAACATTATAGGCCTAATATAAAATGTCTCAATACAGTCATATAAACATAGAGCTTGACGTTCTTCCAAAAAATATGTCCACTGCCACTATTCTGACGTATAGTAATTTAATCCATATCATTCAAATTGATCCACGTTTCCAAGGCTCGATTGATGAGAGTCGCTCTTCAGAGCTGCTCTTTCAGTCGTGTCGAGAGTTACTCCTCTCTCCTTCGCAGGATTAAGCGCATTTTAACAGCACTTCTCAAAATACTCTAATGCATCGAGACATGAATGAATTCTCACAATGGTTTCAGTGCAGCCCAAGTGCTCTGTGATGCAGTCATTCACGTGTATGCATTGTTTCATGAAGAGGAAATTTCCGCACCTCAAGCAGGACCCTCTATTTAGAAAATCCTCACACCGAGTAAGATTTTTCAAAGTCATCAAGCACGGGAAATCATTACGAAGTGGTTGTGCGGTTTGAATCCCACGCCACATGCTCACGTTGCCTTGTGGGAATAACCATCTGTCTGAGCGCTTCATTGTTGCTTTTTGGTTATGCCAAGTAAATGGTCTGGCAATATTTAATCGATCTCGTGTCCTCCGGGCCTTCTGTCATAGGACGGTGCAGGCAATATCTGAAGAAGCACATTTACTCGTATCATAGACGTTTGTCCAACGTTGTGCCAACATTTTATGGCATATTTGAATGTTTCACTTGAATGTTTGTATTAAAATATAATCTCCGTGTGGGCTGTTATGTACATGTACAGCCCCTTCAGTAAATCCACTACGGGTTGGAAGCCTGCTTGCGTCTACGGGTCGTGATGGTAATTAATCCATACTTCACTACGCTTGCTTTACTTAAAACTGTTACGCTGATGGGTGACACGTGGCTGAGAAAGGGCTACATATGGTTACGTCGACACATGGCTGGGTGGACTATTGATTTGTCAGTGCTGCAGTCAGAACGCGTGCCGCACCAGCAAACAACGCGTTTGGTTTACGCTGCAGTCTTGGTAACCAGACTTGTGCGTCCCAACAGATGTGATTTAGCCAGGCTGGGTGTCAAATAAACAGCAGGACAGAGTGCGACTGTTCTACACGATGGCATTGCATTGCGTTGTTTACACACCTTGTCAAGACCCGAGCCAGAAACTCGATGGCGTTTAAATAATTCTCTGAAACGTTACAAACACACAACTCTGAACCTGGTGATCCCTTAGAAAGATTCTTATCAAACTACCTGTATCATCGTCATCATCAGCCACGCTCAATAATTGAAATTTGACCAAGATTACGAGCCATGATCAATCCACGACCAAACAACCTCATGTGGAAGGCGAAACGTCGCGAACAAGAGAAGAACACTCGAGACAGCTATCACGAATTGGAGCTCTTGAGAGCAACTCAGCTGGAAAAAACCGTTGAGCTTCGCAACTATTTTAACAGTTGTCCAGCGTATTCTTATAAATTGAGCTGTGAAAACCTACATAAATAATTCCGATCTCTTGCGGAAATAGTTATAAACAGTTCGTTTTATTATGGCCATATTCTATCCCCCAGCATTAGCATTTAGAGCGGAGAAACCCTATCGACCTTGGCCACACAACTGGTGCTAGGCTCCTTGCTGAGCAGCCCTCCCGAACTGATGATGATATTGGCACAGTGCCGTTAAAATTAAACATAATTGATCACTCACACAGCGTCTTTCACCCAGACGCCCCATTGCGCGGCAGGAAGCTGCAGAAAGGTGAGAGCGGGGGGGGGGAGGTAGGCAGCCAAAGAGTTAGCCGGTGCCAACCTGCCATACATTGCGTTCCTTTATGCTAAGGTACCTGAGGTGGGATAAGAAGCGCTTCTGTTAGGACATCCTCTCTGTGAGGATAAAACAGCAACAAAATCTCGTCACCGAATGAATGACTGTACTGCATAGCTCATACATTCGGACCTGTATTCATAAGCTTAATAAACCACAAATGAATAAAAATATCGGACAGGCCGTGATTGTGGTAAATAACGTGCAGCTGTGCTAATAACCAGTATGGTATTACAGCGTTTGCCACAACAGCATAATAATCATAATGTCGTTGTTTTTGCTGACATGCAGCGCTTTGTGACCCTCGAGTGAAAAGGGCTCTGGAAGTGCAATTATTATTATTGTACTTTATACGTACATGAATTGGATACGATATGCAAGCATTAACTGTATGGAGAATTAATATCCATCGTATTAAATTCTACATACAATACCACTGTGGTGAAGTATGCTTCATTCTCCCCCATAACCAATACAGTGTGAGGAGGCCTTCATCCATTTATTAAATATAGATTTTTATAAATCACTAGTAGAGTGCACGGCCAATGGGCGAGTCTGTTCCAAAGCGTGTAACACGTTCTTCTAAGTTTGTTGTTGGTAAGGTTTTCGGTTGATGGCTAATTTGATCTGGATTTGTCTGACGTCATTGGGAATCCTGCCACTGTGTAACGTTTCATAAGATGAGTAATCGATTATTGAGAATTAAAGCTAAAAATAAGACATTTAAGCCACGGTGTTGATTGCATAAATGTAATGCTCATGAATGATTCAAGCCAGCTGCCCTCAGTGCGGACACACACGCAAATATTTGCTCCATTGCTTCTTTACAGATTGCATATTTGCATTTCTAAAGCACCTTTCACCCGAGGGCCACAAAGCGCAGCACAGAGCTATGGAGAGAAGGGTATGTCAACAATATCAGAGTAGAATATGAGACACAATCGTGGTTTGTTAATTGGTTAACCGTTTTACCATATGTTGACCGTCATTAAATATATGTTTCGTCAACGAGACAATACCAACATGTCACTCTCATCACGTCTCATCCCTTGGCCAATCCACTGCTAGATGAAGGCCGTCCACTGCTGGCTGGATGAAGACAGGAGGTGGAGCGGCCAGGCTTGGTGTGGTAAGTAGAGTCGGCTGAGTGATCTATGGCATGATATTTTTAGCGTTGTTTATTCATTTATAATGGTATGATAAATTTGTTAGCCATCGTATATTAGATATTCATTTAACATATATACAATATGTACACTCATTGCCAATATATTGCATAATGGTTACGCTGGTAAACAATTATCGTTTGCTAATTGGTTAACCAATATGCCACTTGTTTAAAGACATTTAACATATGTTAAATAGCTGCTCAGCATATTGTTGATATATAAACACATACGAATGATCAAACACAGCAACAAGTATGCCATAGGGACTGCGAACTCGGGTCGCCAGCGCATTGATGACTATAGCGCAGTGCGCTAACCGCTGCTCCACCGCTCCATCCGACATGCATCCTCTCCTTCTTGGTGATGCGTCTCAAATCGAGCTGCGTCATTTGACGTCACCACACAGTGACGTCGATGCGAGGGGTGGGGGTGCACACACACACACACACACGCAATGAAGGGGCACTTTTTTTCCGGCATATGCAGTGGTGTCAGTGCATTAGCTTATTAATGTTCCCGGCAAAAGATGTTCGTGTACAAATACACGGACGGACACACACAGGGGTGCAGTGACGGTTGACGTACTGCCATGTCTGGCTCCCAGAGCACACTGGTGCTCTGCGCTCTCAACACTATTCATTTCCATGAGACGTGTAGAGGTAATTCTAGAGCACACTCATTTTCTCTGCATGTAGTGGGGCACTGATGACAATAGTAATTGCTATATATAGCCTGCTTACAGCTGTAAGTCGCATCGGATAACAAGCAGTCGGTCTTGATCGTGGTTTTAAATTCATGGGCAATGTTTACGATGTTGTCAGGAATTGCTATGCTGCCCAGGGCTTGGCTGTACCAGACATCTGTAAGCTTCTGTTCGCTGTCCCTTCTCAAGAGGTAAGAAGATATCAACATTTCCTATGACATTTCAACTGGTTTAACTGCTTCTGTATGGCATACTGAAACTGATATTGCCTACCATAGAAATGTGGAATTTCCACAATTTATGAATAAAAAGTATATATACTGCACAAGAGGTAAATTATACGCGTAGCGTTTATGTACCAATATTATATAACCGCTGCTGTATGCGTCTGCTTGTGAGGGTTTTTTTTTTCAATGAGACGGTATGACATGTAAATCCCATGATATTTGGTGGCTTCATTCCAGCACCTGTGGTTGTATTCGTTAATATTTTTGCCATTGCTTTAGAATAATAATGTTGGGCAACCTATGGATGAACTTAACTCGGTCATGGAAATATGTAATGTCATCTATCTTTCGGACCACCAATATGGTGTGAAGGCTCCTTCACTGCCCCTGCATCACCAGGGTGGCATATTGTGGAAACTTGTTGGACAGAAATGGACCCTGAAGGACCTGTGACATGACTCCCAGGAGTATGTTATTGTGTGCACGTGACGTGCAGACATGTAAATACAGTTTACTGTTGTGTAAAAAAAACCATTGTTGCCAGGACTCCTTTTTTTATTTACTTGAGGACAGTACTGCGGCGCAGGCAGTAGCGCTGCTCTCTACAGTGAAAATGCAAGGGTTCGATTCCCGGCTTAGATACTTTTGTGTGAAGTTTGTATGTTCTCCCCGTGTCACCGTGCGTTTTCACTGGGTACTCTGGTTTTCTCCCACGGTCCAAAGACATGCTGCCTCGGTTAATTGGCCTCACTAGTTTGCCCTCAGTTCCTTGAGATGGCCTGCGTCCAATTGTGGGTATAGCCCTGCTTTGCAGCTTGTGTCTGCCGAGATAGGCCTCGTCTTCCGCGACTCTGTATGGGTTAAGCAGGGGCTGATGATGATGATCATGAGTTGTTTTCATAAACATATCACTGCGAGTCACACAAAGATGTGCAGGTTTAAACCAGCGTAACCGGCAACGTGATGCATGGACTGTCGCAGTTTGACATTTTTAATTACAGTTCATGGGCGAGATCAACATTGGTATAACTCAAAGCATACCGATGTGTTTTTACGGTTAAATGAGAGTGAATTATATGATAACCAAGCTCGATTACAAATCGTTATGAAACAGTTCAATGTTAATGGCCACCGAAAGGAATTGGGGCCAATATAATTATCCTACGTCAGGTGGTCCTGACAAAAATATCTGGTCTGATTACATTATCTGGTATGACACAACACTGACGTTCCTTAAGGTTTGCTGCATTTTTGTAAAAAAAAAAATTCCCATCATAGAAATTATCTAAAGTTTCAAGTTTGGTGTGTAGATCTGCTGTATGTCTGCAGTTTCACTGAAACGTGGGTGATGATGCTCAACCCCGCTGTGAGCCGAGACAGTGATGAACGTTCCACATTACTGTGGCACTGGAGAGCAATCTCATCATATCACACAAAACCAATTAATAGGTAGCAAAACAATCAATACATTCATCATCAACACTGCCTTAATAAATAGACGATTCAAGCAAGTGACCTTCATTGTACATAATTTCCTTTCAGTTGTGCTTGTACACACTAGTGCCAACGCAGTATTACTTAATAATCCAGTTCAAATGTAAACGTTACAGAACACTTCCTACAACAGATGATCAGCAAATTAACTGTAACTGGGTAGGAGAACTCGGTATAGAATGTGTTCGCTTTTGTCAGGAGTTGTTTGCCGTTTTGTTTTCCAGTGCTGTTCTTTCGAGATAGCCGTGTCGAGCGTTTCGCCTCCGACAGACGGTCTCTGAACGCCTGATGATTCCTCCCAGGCGCTCACAGACGCTCCCAGTTTAGCGTTGAAAAGCACTCGTGCATCGAGCCGTGAAAAACCTACATCAGCAATTGTTTTGTAAAATCGTCGCGCTGCCAGAAACCATTTAATCACCGCAAATTGGACGGATAGATCCAGCAGTGGATTGATCATGACCAACCATAACAATAATAATGTGAAATGCAAATTTTAAAACTTGTGAACGGTTTCGAAAGTCACTGTTAACCAACGATAATCATGCACAACCAAAGCACTCCCACACACTGACATTCGTCAATGACACGGCCCTTAAACGCGAAAAGGAATAGAAATATGCGACGTTTCGGGAAATGATCCTTCTTTAATTACAGCACGCAAAACATCAAGTACAAAGTTTACCTATATAGTGTTAGTAAACTGAAGTTAGCGAGCACCTATAAAAAGCCATCACGGCATATGAGCCGGTGGGTGGCCAGCAAATTGCCCGGCCGCCTTTGTCTCCCCAGAGACGATGTTTGCACACTGCACCAGGTTCAGATTATAAGACGCACCCGGTGTTCTGCTCTGAAATCCACAGTGCGGTTTATTGTCTAATGAATACGGTAACACAGATTATTATCTATAGAATACGGTAACGCACGTATGTAGATAATACGATAACGGACTGGTTGTGTAGAAAATACGGTAAAGCACAGCTTTCATCTAGGTTATTATCTAGAATTCTAGACAATACGGCAATGCACGTGGTTAATCAAGACAATAGGATAATGCACGGGGTTAATCTGGACAATACGGTAACGGTAGAGTTCTTATCGAGACTACGGTAATGCACGTGGTTAACCAAGACAATACAATAATGCACGTGGTTAATCAAGACAATACGGTAATGCACGTGGTTAATCAAGACAATACGGTAACGCTGGGGTTCTTATCGAGACAATACGGTAACGAACCGGCGTAGAGCTGGTACTGTGTAGTGACGTCACCAGTAGTATTAATTCCCGGCGGCCATGTTGGGTAGGGAGAGCGGGTAACATCAACGAGTCTTAATAACAGTCCTATTCGCAATGTTTATTAACATGATTATTGTTCACCGTCATCACGATGATGTTTAAGATTTCAAGAGAAAATACCCAATAAGTTCTAGATGCGGGATTCCTCCGGTCTCCCCCCCCCCCCTGCAATCTGATACCAGCTACTGCTCTCTCACAATAAACCGGGACAGGTGGCAACCGCAGCAATGTTAATTCTCTTCGTTCCAAACTAATTGTTGGCGATATTGCGTTGCCGGTAGGTAGCGCACACAAGCACAACTGTATATGTTTACATGTCAGACGTTAAGCGTTGTTCTTTAATGTTTTTGAAACCTTTTGGGAACTCTATTGGGAACTCTCGGCTCGATTACAACACAAATGATCGGTTAATACTACCTCTGCCAGTAGAATGGTCAAGTATCTTGCTGATGATTTATATAAAGTATGTATATTGCTGATGATTTATATAAAGTATGTATCTTGCTGATGATTTATATAAAGTGTGTAACTGGCAGTCCTTAAAAGTGACCGCAACAAGCGTATTATAGACTTTAACACCAGAGTGCGTTACACGTTTTAATTCTGCTACAAGGGCACCTCATGTCAGATGGCGTGCAGCAAACTATTCCACGACTGCATTGCAATAGTATTGTAACAGTACAGTATTATACTGTTGTAACACTATTTCTCATTTTAAGTGCCCTCGTATAACTAAAGTACAATTAATAACGCGCGTAAATCACGGGCCTGCTCGGGGAAGAGGCGCGAATACGGCACTGTTATAATACTATAGTATTATACTATCATTATACAATTGCTCATTTAAGACAAGTGAGCAATTGTATTATGATACAATTGCTCATTTAAGACAAGTATTTAATGTTAAGACCAAAGTGTCATAGGCGGCAGTGTCCCTACGTATTATGGCGGCTCCTCCGTTGCCTCAGTGGGGAGGAGGCGGCGGCCGCGGGAGTCACGGCGGGGTCGCCGGGCCGCTTGACGTGACGTCTGGTTATTAAATTAGCGGAAAGAAAAGAACTCGGCGAGCTTGCAAGCGGTGGATGCGCGGGATCTGATCCGGCGAGGAGCAGGAGGAGGAGGGGGGAAGCGGAGCCATGGCCGCGTCGTCTCTGCTCCGGGTCGCTCTGCGCTCCTCGAGACTCCTGCGCAACGGCCGCTCTCTGGCCACCGTAAGCGCTCGTTTTGCCACTCCGCTGTGAAGGACGAACGAACGAACTCCTCGGTGAACGAAGGAGGACTCACTGGGCGACGAGCTGTCCCGGTCTCTTGGAGCCGTCCCTCGTCTCTCTTCGTCCGTTGCGAGGCATCGTACGCATGGACGTTGCTCTTGTTTATAAGCCGTGGGGCTGCCGTTGCGTGTGCGCTCTTTGAATGCTCGGCACCGGCTATCGCGAAAGAGCAACTCTTGACGAATGTCATGCGTGGAGCCGTGAGAACCTGCGGCCACTAACGATATCGTTATAAGGTCTGATCGTCGTGAGACATACGTCGATGGTCGGTCAATGCTAGGCCATAGACTCTTACCGCGGTGGGTTTCGTGTGGGCTGGTGCGATTCCTCCGAGCAGATCCTTCCGCTTGCCTCTCCTTGCCAATCGTTATATTAATAACATTGCAGCGAATGCCTCGATTATCTCAACTCGGACACGTTGAGTCATGTTGTTGAGTTCACTCTAATCAACGTACAGCGATATTAAGACACTGCCATCAACTTGCAGGACCGTGCAGCGGGCACTCTTACGGGGGTTCTCTCCACAATCTATAACATCGCAGCCCTTGCTGTACGTTTAGTGAAATCGATTCGTTGGTTTGTTTGACCATACTTCACCGCGATGGTCCGTGTGGGCTGTGTGGGAAGTAACTCTAACGGTGCAATGATGCCTGTGTGCCTGTTTGTGCACTGCCCGCAGTTGCCCCCAACGTGTAGCCATATGCCATGGTGTTTGGTCGTATTAATTATTATCATTAATAATTATTTAGCAGACGTAGTACTACACTGGTAACGGTGCAGAAGCTCAAACAACAAACTCTACACATTGCTTCGGCAAGACTGGCCTGTGTGCGACGTTTTAGGCATTGGTCTTTCATTGGCAGCACAGCACAGATACAGTAGTAATTATTATTGTTATTTAGCGGACGCCCTTATCCAAAGTGACTCACGTTATCCCCCCCCCCCCCCCTTTAATAACAATAATAAATTAATGATAACTACGTCGTTGATACTTCTGGTTGATGATTGCTTCGAAAAGCTGCTCTCTCCGGACAGCCGAGTCGATCGCTTCCTCTCTCCACCGTGCGACGTTTCGCCCCACACGTTAGAGGCATCTTCAGGCGCAGTGTGCGTGTCTCTCTCATATTTATACTACTGGTCGCCAACATTGCAAAGTCTTGCGTGGGTTCATAACGGCAGGCAGTTCTTGGGACAATTTATATAGGTGGGAATGTCAGTCATCGCGGGTACCGACTTATTGAGTTGTGTTGTATACACAGTACATAATGTAAATGCTTATAGGCAAGCTATTCTTATTGATGGCTGTGTGTTGAGTAGTTTGCGATCTGACCGTGGCGCGGATTTCTATCCTGATGTCATTCCACCATGATGGGGCCGGGGTGGCGTAGCAAGCGAGTCTTGGAACTGAAGGGTGGTGCGACCAGACGACCATACATCGCCGAGCGGAGAGAGCGAGACTGTGCAGGGGGAGGTAATAGAGCAGATATAAAATAGAGCAGGTAGGTGAAGACATTGATGGGTAAGAATCAAGATTGTGAATTTGATGCATGTAGCCACCGGCAGCCAATGTAAAGATTGAAGTAAACGAGGAAGAGAGAAGACCGGGTGAGCATCGTCATTTTGAATGAGTTGAATTGAACGGATAGCATATGCAGGCAGACGAGCTAGGAGTTGCTGTAATCCATGTGGGATAGAAGCAAAGCCTGGGCCAAGAACTGAGTGGATTCCCCACGGGCACTTGGAGAGAACATGCAAACTCCACAGAGAAAGGCACCCGAGCGGGGAATCGTACCCAGAACCTTCTTGCTGTGAGGCAACAGCGCTACCCACTGCGCCACCGTGTCGCCCCAGTCATACATTATTTCCATTAAATAAAATCTTCATGGTAGTGTATATTGCGTGTGCATTAAACCAGACTTCATGTTTCAACTATGAGATGCTCCAGTACAGGAAGACTGGCCTGTACATGTTGTAACTTATGGTGATCTTTTTGGGGGTATTTTTTCAGGAGGCAGTGGCAATCCGTGGGTTGCCCAGCAGGGTTAAGATCGTCGAAGTTGGTCCTCGTGATGGGCTGCAGAACGAGAAGGTACGCATTCGCACGTGTTCGAGACATGCCACTGCACGTGCACATTGTTTCAATCAAATAAAGCAAGCTGTAATGTAGATATAAATAGTCATAAATTTACATTTCGTTACGATATATAAATGTATATACACATTTTTTTTGAAAGTGGCTGTTCAAAACATTAGAATCGTGCTTTTATGAAACTGACTTTTTGAATAATGACACCCAATACTTAAGTTTCAAACATGGATTTTTGTATTTCAAAAAGGCGTGTTTTCTTTAATGTAATGAGACATGAAGCACCTGAAATGCAACATTCAAATGCTTTACTTCTACATTCGCGACACCTTGAACCCCACGTACCTGCTGTGCTGTGCTCCCTCCCTCATGTGGTGCTTTCAGACTTTGGTACCGACAGCTGTGAAGATTGAGCTAATTGAGCGTCTGGCCGAGGCAGGCTGCCCTGTGGTTGAGGCCACCAGCTTCGTCTCCCCTAAATGGGTGCCGCAGGTCTGTGGGAACCGATCCCCGTGGCACTGGGAGTTTTCTTTCACGGTCTTTTAATCCCCCAAGCCATCAGGCTCCGCAACACCATGCAGCCCCACCCCTCCTCATCATAACAAGCAGAACACCGACCGTACACCCCTCCCAAACACACTTATACATACCTGCACTGGTTACTTCACTCGACTATATGTAGTCGATATCGTCTGCCTGTTTACCCTGCTCTGTTGAATGTGTGTTCAGCCTTCTTTTATTTTTGCACTGCGTACCATGAGAAATGTAATTTCGTTCCTGTATATACTGCAATTGTATATGATGGGATGACAATAAAGTTTACCTATTATGTTTTATCAACATATCAGGAAGTAAAAAATAGGGTTCAACCTTACCGATTAGAAGGCTTAGAGGGATGTTGTGAATATATGGAAGGAAAACGATGCAGAATGGAGAATGTAGAGCCTTAGCATTGGTTACTTATAATCTGGAGAATGGTTTGAGATGGTTTGGACATGCGTTGAGGATAGACAGGCTGCTGGTAATGTGGTGCAGGGCAGAAGGCATAGTGGGAGACGGAGAGTGAGATGTGTTGCAGTTGAATGAGCTAGAGGGACGTTTGATGTGAGTAGATAAGGGGTATGTGGGGAAATGGTGTCCAAGTGGATGACCACATGCAGTCATGGGATGGCTAAGAAAAAGCAGCTTGGGATTACACATAGCAACAACGCTTCCTACAGCAAACACCTAGCATGACCTCCCTGTCAGAATTTGAATCGTGAGACTCGGTGAGACTTTCCATGGTAAACAGGCGGAATTCTAACAATAGTGAAAAGACTATTTAATTTGTCCCGTGTATTGACAGATGGCCGATCAGCTGGAAGTAATGACCGGCATTCGGAAGCTTCCCGGAGTGAACTACCCAGTTCTCACCCCTAACCTCAAGGGATTCTATGCTGCTGTGAGTTTGCTGCCTTATATTAATATGCTTCAACCCCTGGCATTGATGTTCCCAGGCAGAATTTCACATGTTACCTGGTGATAGTCATACTTTAAATATAACAGACCACTTTTGCAATGTACTTCAGAAGTAATGGCCACTGCCCACTGCTTCTGAGACCGCATTCTGCATTGGATATCAGATACATATATTACTCTCTGAAATGGTGTTCATAATATGCAGGTTGTTAGAAGATATTGGATTTTATAAGCATCTTGATTTAACAGAATTATGAAACACCCATTCCCCCACTATTAGTTTCTATAAATCAAGGTTTTACTATAATTCCTCCACTGTGACAATTGTCTAGGATATTAAATAATATTATCCCGTAGAATTTGGAGAGTAATTACCTTATTAAAATTTTAAATAAGATCTAATATAGGGTGGCACGGTGGCCCAGTGGGTAGTGCTGTCATCTCACAGCAAAAAGGTCCCAGATTAGAATCTCGGCTCGGGTGCCTTTCTGTGTGGAAGTTTTCATGTTCTCCCTGTGTCCACATGGGTTTTCACCGGGCACTCCGGTTTCCTTTCACAGTTCAAAAAACATGCTGCTGCATAGGTTAATTGGCTTGCAGACTAAATTGCCCACAGTGCCTGGTGATGGACTGGCGTCTCATCGTGGGTATATCCCTGCCTTGTGCCCTGTGTCTGCCGGGATAGACTCCGGCTCACCGCGGCCCTGTACAGGACTAAGCGGTTTCTGACAATGAGATGAGACATCTAATATACTTGTAACTAAATAATTGAACCTAAACTCACGTGTTATTTTAATATGTTATATGTGACATATCTTTGTAAAATATCTCATTGAATTTACAATTAAATAATAATAAGGTGCACATATTTATTCATGGAATGATTTGGGCAGAAATATTTTTTAAATGTTATTCATACGATTGTTGGATCTAATTCACAGCTTAGATTTATATTGTGTACAGATGGCAACATATCATGGAGATTAAGAAAAGTTGATTATCGAAATGTGGAAATAACATATTGTAGCCTTTGCTTTAACTAAAATGGTGATAGGAACACTTGAAAATGCATTGAAGTGGTTGAAAGTGATATTTAACACGATTATTCACACTGTCATGGTTACATAATGCCTACAATATGATAAATCAAACAAATTACATGCGACATTTAATACATTCATTACTAAAACTTAGTTTCTTGACAACTTGCACTTTAGAATGGTGAAGTTGTGTACTCCTGCTTCTCCCAATACATGTGGCCAGTGTGGAAGAATAGTTCTAATTACCCTCTAGAGGGGGCTCTATGAAGCCCTTTCTTGTGGATGATCTGTCAACGGTGGCATGAACAAGCAGCTGCGGGGTTGCACCGTCATCGTTTTATCCTTGCACGAATCTTGCGCCCCTCCGATGAGAGGCACGCAAGAAATGTACGCGATTATATTTTTTTTTTAATGTGGAAGTTGACAAGAGACACCATAATGAGTCAACATGAGGCTGCATCAATGCAAGGCCTTGACTGTTCACAGGTGAAGGCTGGGGCCACCGAGGTGGCCATATTCGGGGCAGCATCCGAGTCCTTCAGCCAGAAGAACATCAACTGCTCCATCGTTGAGAGCCTGCAGCGCTTCGAGGAGGTGGCGCGTGCGGCACGGGAAGCTAACATCCCCATTCGAGGGTACAGGCCACAGCTGAGATGGCATTGAGCTGCTTTAAGGCAGCACAATGCGGGGGGGGGGGGTGGTTCTTGTTGGGTGGCAGGCTATCTAAACAATATCTCTGCCTCACAGATAAGAGTGGTTACCCGAGGCAGTTTTATTCCTGCCTCGGATGCCTTTCTGTATGGAGCTTGTTTTCTCAGTCATTCCTGCATATTTCCTCGCATAACCAAAAAAACACTCATTAATTGGCTGATAACATCATAATATATAGAAGACAGTATCTGGTAAATGTTAGTGCCAGCTAATTGCATTGCTGTCTTACCCTCACCTTCCTGTTGTTTTCTCGTACCTTGGAGTGATTCTGTCTTCGTCCCAATACCATGGACGTTACATGAATACTGTGCCACGCGTTATAAATTGTAATATCAAAATGATTCCATTGTTGATACCGGTGGAGCATGGGGGTGCATTGAAAGTATGATCGAAGGAGCCCGTTTTAAGGCACATTTCGTGAGTTCATGCCGTCCTGTTGAACACTTGATTCAATTCATGAGTCTGCCATTCGATAATTTTTCATGGAAAATATTGGACTTAGAATTGCTCATTAGCAGTACAGTCACTCATGGATGCAGTTTAATTGCTTTCGGCACACATTCTGGCACCCACACCATGCTGATGAGATATTTTAATTTGAACCAGCATTATGTTTGCTTTGATAAATATAAATTCTGAAAATCTATATTCTGGA
>JAZEWT010000030.1:3881465-3894605 GCA_036362905.1 Mordacia mordax | reverse complement strand
ATTCCCAGGGTGGAACACTAGTCCATCACAGGACACTTGGGGCAATTTACTCAGGAAGTAAATTAACCTAGGCAACAATAGCACGTCTTTGTATGGTGAGAGACGACTAAAGTGCCAGTGAAAAACCTACTCGAACAAGGGGGAGAACATGCTAACTCCACATAGAAAGGCACTCAAAGCTGGTAATTGAACCTGGGTTTTTCTTACTGTGACGAGGCTGCGCCACCGTGCCACCCGCCAGTATAAGTTTGAATGCATTGTGAGGCCACTGTACTATAGAAGATGCATATTTACAGCTGGCACAAAAAACGTACATTCTATTGAAGATGTTTTTATTTGTAAATGAGTCCTCAGGAAAATTATAACATTGTCCTTGGTAAAACAAAAATCATCCGTATAAAAAAGCAGTTACTCGCGCACACGCCACTGTTTATCGTTAAAGGTCTTTCTTGCGCGCATGAAACTGATGGCTACTTCTCCATGGCATGATAAAAATGCGACATGACCACCAGCTCACAGTTGTGCATCAGTTCCTTGAAACGAGCTATGTGTCATTGCTTCCATACAAATAAAAAGGATGGTTCGCAGGTAACGCCCATTCGCGTTAAAGCATTGCCTATTAAGAATGTTTTGTTTGTTCTTCATGACATCGGACGGATGCACCTGTCCACGCTGGTAGCTGGAAAATGTCCCTTTCCTCCCTGAAAAAAACCGAGAAGTCAAATTGTAATTCTTGTCATACTTTTCTTTGTTGGCTTAGTTTTCTTTCTGAAGTTTGCCTCAATTTGGTTTGAGCCTGCGTTTGTTCACAAGATTTTTTTCAGCGAAACATGTCCCGTATTTTAGTCGTGCAGGTTGGCGGTAGGGGTCTGGAATTAGATTCACCATCAAGTCAAATCGGTATTTAAGTTAGTCACAGAAAGATTTCATAACCGTGCAGTCACTGGCAATCTCATACCAAGAGGTCCTATTTTTTCTCCACCATTGGATGGGTGGGATTTAATTTAAAACGGATGGTTAATTTGGCCGTGCCACACAACAGAGAGCGTAGGTGTCTGTTGAAGCCTGTAAGAGTTAGACAAAAAAACTGGAAATCTGTGCAGCATTATTTGTCCAAAATTACACATTCATTGATAATGCCTTTCATCCATTTAGTTATAGACGAAATCCCTCACCTGTACAACTTCAGTGCTGAAAACTAATGCAGTTTGCAATGGAAAACATGTGTTTTGGCTGGAGCAGTGACAGTAGTAACATATACATAATGGCATTTTAGCCAAAGGTGTCGCTGCCCTTCTGTGTAATAAGTGCCACTTGGCTTCTACACGCGTACGTTCTCCCGTTGTTGGTTTATATAACAACAGCTGCTTTGAGACAGGAAATGGTTGGTTTTTCATGGGGTCCAAAATTCCTTTTGCACACAGCTGTGTGTTCGCAGCGTGTCTGTTTTATGTATTTTGAACACCCATTTAATAGACAAATATAGGATGCGTGTGCACTCAACATAACAAGTACATGTGGCTGTGCTGGCAAGCCTGTCAAGAAGCGGTTAAAAAACCCCACCAAATCATTAAATGATTGCATGACTTCTGAAACCCAGAGCACATTTTACTGTAAACACCAACATCTGTGTGCGTAGATAACACGGCTGATGCATATTAGTTATCAGCATGGTACAGGTAGGAGGTGCTAGTTCAAATGAGCATATAAGTAGAGACCTTTGCAGTTACTGCCTGGTATTGGTGGGCTTGTATTTTGAAGGCAGGATACATGTACGTCTTATTTCGTAATGGTAGGAAAGTTGATTTTCATTTCAGATTGTATTAGAACATTAAAAACTAACAATGACTCAGGAGTGGATGTAACATTTGCTGTTGTGGTGTTAATTCTAAGCATCACTGGATTATTACTCATGGATGATGCTTTTTACAATACATAAAGCATTCTGCTCATAGAGCATTACAGACATTTGAATCGTGACTTTGCCTAGTTTTTGCTGCCCCCTTTTGTTAAACGAGATACACTGCTCTTGTGCAACAGCCAAAGTACCATCGCTCGCACTCAGTTTATTTTAATGTTTCATTTAGAATCTTTCCACCTCTGCAAGCCCAACTGCTTTTTTTCCAGTCTCATTATTAATGTGTACAAACGATTTTAAAACTTTGCACGGGGAAAACAATAACACATCGTGCTCCAAATATACATATGACATTTTGATGGTGTTGGGTTTTCGTGTATGTGTGTGTGTACGTGTGCTTCAAAAACTCAACATTTCGTTTAAAACATCAAAAGGTGCTTGAATGGGCCTGCGGAAAGAAAAAAAACCCCATAAAGTTAAGCGTCGAGCTGTTCCAGTAACCACAAGCCCGAAATCCCAGTGCCTTGTTAACGTTTTCCCTTCCTTTTCTGCGGTGATCCTACAGCTGCTGCGATCATCTGGGTAATTGCTAACATGTGCCGAGCTTTTAATACACACTTCCCTCGCTATCCACAAAAAAAAACCCAAACCGAAAAGTTAAAATGTCTGCGACCACTGCATCATTGGGAAACATATTTCCCTTGATGCAATTATGGTTCAAAGGGCAAGCTTTGCTCAGCCTTTACCAGTGTTGGGCAGAGAATTTGGGAGGTGGGGATTGCAGGTCTTGTGTAACGTCACATTTCAACATCAAGAGCCTTCATATGACCATCTGTTGATTCTTGTCGATGAAAGGAATACATCATTGTAAAGAGAGGTGTGAATAAATGAAACCAATCCACCTTTTAAATATAGGTCCCCAAATGCCTTTCTGAGCAGACTTGCATTGGAAATTGGGCATTAAATGTGACGAGTTTAAACAAGTGGGTGAAGCAGTGAATGATACCAGCTTTATTACCATGTGTTCCAGAAACTTGAAATGCATGTAGAATGTTTAAAAAAATATATCTTATTGTTCCCGTAAAATCTCATGAGAGAATCGATAAATTCCACTTTTTGGAGGTAGGTTATGTAAAAAAGTGTTTTGTCGTAAACCCTCCACCACCCGACAATGGACAATTAGCAAAGTTTGCTAACGTGAAAAAACGTGCCAATTCTTCACTATCTCAGCACACCGGTGTGTTGGCGAGCAAACTCACAGCATTTACAAAAGAAATACGACGTTTCGCTGATAATTGCAATCAGCATCATCAGGCCACCCACACCAACTTTGGACGAGTTCGCTTCAGAATTAATAGAAAACATTCGATCTCCCTATATGGGAAGGTTGTGATGCCAGCGCTAGGATCCAAGGGGTGGGGGGGGGTTGGGGTGTGTGGCAACAATCACAGAGGTATTGAAAGCTTGGTTATCAATAATATTGGTCACGAAAGCCTTCGAATCTCATGAGAGAAGTCTGTGTGAGTGTGTTTGCAATTAACACCTTTGGGTAATACGCAATGGGACATCTACACCAAATTTACTCAATAATAATTTCATCGTAATCTTAGATTGTGTCAGGATTGTGTCATACAGAATTAGATATAACAACCCATT
Source organism: Mordacia mordax (assembly GCA_036362905.1). Lineage (NCBI taxonomy): Eukaryota > Metazoa > Chordata > Hyperoartia > Petromyzontiformes > Petromyzontidae > Mordacia > Mordacia mordax. Next base: position 3,891,091 of record JAZEWT010000030.1, on the reverse strand, counting down.
ACACCTGGGTCTGTCCTTATATCTCTTGTCGGCAAGCCTTCACGTGGCCTCAAGGTGCATATGGCCTGGCACAGGCGCTGAGGTGACGTCACCGCCACTTAGTGGCAAATGGCGGTTGTTGTTGTTTGTATAACAAGCTGTATGCTCACCTCTTCTAGGTCGTCTGACCTGTGTGGAAGAGAAGACCACATATCCTCTAGAGCAGTAGTTTTAAAACTTTTTCCTTGCGACCCAGTTCAAAATAAATGTTCTTGCCCATGACCCAACAACATCTATAGAATGGAACTTTCATTACAGTAAATCATAATCAATTTAAGACAGAACCAGCAAGGCAATCCAGGGCATAACGTTCAGCGAGCCAGAACTGGATCACAACCCGTACTTTGAAAACCACTTCTCTAAAAGGCCTCTCTCGTGGAGGCCCTTTTGGCAGCCGTGACTTGAGCATGTAAGTACAGCACTGTACCTTTACCTTTTAAATACGTCACGGCAGGCATTGGGGGTTTTCTTTAATTTACTTGGTTGATTCTTACATTTAAATTAAATGGGATGCAGCTCAAAGCAGTTTAAGGAAATGGCATGTCCATTTTAAATTTGGTCACGAAATGTCTCGAGCTGCCTGTGAGGAGCTTTATTTGGCAGAATTTGATCAATACAATTTCCTTGCTCATTTCATTTTCTTCGTTGGCAATGTCAATGTTGTCGTTTCCTGATTCATGAGCTTAAATTTAACGAGCATCTCACCGCCTGTACCAGGGACATCCCCTGCCTCTGCTAATATCTCAAAATAGAGTAGTATTTCTAATTTCTCCCATGTGTCATCCTCCACATTCAGTGCCTAAATTCATATATATTTTTAAAAGTGTTCAATTTATTCACGCGTCTGCAGGCTATGCAGTGTGGTTGGCTTTTTCGTTCCTTTTTCTGATACCACATTTACAACCATCCTCTTGTCTCTGTGCCTCTCGCACACCTCTATAGTTAAGTCTCCCATCATTGCAGTGGTGCGCAGTGTGTGCTCGTGTTCACTCGTAGATATCATGCAGAACGTATTTTGTTTACCAGTGAACTTGAACGCGTTGACCGCATTTAAGTTTCTTGACCCAATTTTACTCGACTGTAAATTATAATGAAGGGATTAGCTAATCACGGTACTATCATCATTTGTATTTTCAGCATCATTTGTGGTAATCTACGGCTTGCAGATAACAACGCATAGTTGCGTGTGACTCAAACATATCCACCCATAACTAATTGGACTTAATGTGGCTTGAACTGAAGAGACCTCTTTGACTGGGGCTTGGCACTGAGCCCCATGGCTTGCTGTATATCTTCTGGAGTGCTTCATTGTAGTCGGTTATTTTTTTCCAAACATTCCAACTAGGTGTGATAAACAAGTGTTTATCCTGGACGCAAACACACGTGTTGAGAAGAAAACAGGAAACAGGCTTGTGATTCATTGGAATGGGTCCATTAGCTATGTAAACGAATGTCTCTCACCAGGATTGCTATAGATGTGCACATTGTCCCGAACTTGTGCAAAACCAAGACTCACCACAGTTAAAATTGATGAATTGGTAACTGAAATTGATTCGAACATTCTCCTCACAGAAGACTACAGCCTCACACAATGCGTACTACAGCCTCACACAATGCGTACTACAGCCTCACACAATGCGTACTACAGCCTCACACAATGCGTACTACAGCCTTTGCGTACTACAGCCTCACACAATGCGTACTACAGCCTCACACAATGCGTACTACAGCCTCACACGTTCGAAGTGTCATGGCTTCACTTATTCCTTTAAAAAAAAAAGCTTATTGTCATTACTGTCTCTAAATACCAAAAACGGGAAACCTACGACGTTATTTTATGATTATGTTACATGAGAATGTAGGTTTTGTGCTGGTATTTGCGTTTGAAGCCAAGTACAGAATAATTTCATTAGTGAATAGATGTTTGAAGAATGCAGGGAGAAAGTGAAATTCGTGAATGCTGTTTGGTGTCATGTTGACCTCGGTAGTATTGTGTATCCAGATGTGTGTGTGTGCGCAGCAAGTCAAAGAGTTGTCACTGCACAGCTATACACATGTCGATTGAGTAATGAACGCTCCTATAATATAAAGAAACTAAACACTTTACAGATTGGTTCATTAGTCTTAACATTTACCCACACTTTATTAAATCGTAATTGACAGACAAGGTTAGGAATAAATGTATTTTGGATAGCAGCTAAGAAGATAAAGTGAATAAGAATAATTGCAGAAAGGCCAATAAGATTTCTTGGACATGTGATGAGATAACGAGAGACTGAATATAGTGTTTTGACTTGAAATCTATTGGTACTAACAGACCAAACGGAAATTTAAGTACAAATGCTGGTTGAATAATTGCATGGAACTCGGAAGAGAATCTAACATAAAGTTCTTGCGTGATATCATGGACAGAGTGCAATGGAAGGAAGTCAGTGATAGACGTCTTGAAGGCAGGTCACGGCACATATAAGCATAGAGTAAACACATCCTGTTTAGTTTACTTTCTGACTTTTGCATGAAATAGGAAGAATTGTGGTCACGTATGCCTGAGTATTTTCGTGTAAAATATTGCATTGCGACTATATGTGTTTGTGCACTTTCCAGTATGAACCGGTACGGGCGTCGCCAATCGTAAACGTTCACTCACCGTGTAACATGCATGGAATCTGTACACAAGTGCATTTTTAAATTCAGTTGCCAAGATGGGCACAGTGGGCTGCAAGCTCATCTCATCTCATTGTCTGTTACCGCTTAGTTCTATACAGGGTCACGGTGAAGCCGAGCCTATCCCGGCAGACACAGGGCGCAAGGCAAGGGTATACCGACGATGGGACGCCAGTCCATCGCCGGGCACTGCGGGGCAATTTAGCCGGGCTGCAAGCTCGTATTTCTACAATGGTAGAGGCCCATAAACCTCGAATCTTTTGCGATCTACCCTTGGATCGTGAGTCATGTATCGACCACCATTGCTTTGTAGTGCACCCGGTGTCCTGTGATGGATTGGCATTCCATCCTTGGTATTACCCTGCTCTTGTGACCAGTGGCTGCCGGGTCACTTTAATCCCTCCTGGAGAATGAAGTGGGCAATGATAATGGATGCTGTGTACCTCGTATGTTTCTTGGCAGTGTGTGTGTGTGTGTACGCTCCGCGGTTTGAAACGGCTGTCCTCGTGTGGTTGTGTCACTTCAGATGGGAGTGAGTGTCATCGACTCGTCGGTGGCCGGGCTGGGAGGATGTCCGTACGCGCGCGGGGCGTCTGGAAATGTGGCGACGGAGGATGTGGTCTATATGCTTAACGGCCTGGGCATCCATACTGTAAGCTCATTTCCCCGCACTCGATGTGTTCCCTATGCTATTGTCCACTTGAGCAGACCATATCCCAAACGAGCAGCTTTGGAGAGCAGTCCTTAGAACATAATCTTCTTCATATGGCTGATGTTCTTGAGCAACAGCTGTAAATTTACAGGAGTGTACATTGTTTCATGCATTCTCAGTACCTGCTTTATGCTCTAGATGGTTGCGTTGAGTTGGAGCCTGTCCTTGCAAACACAGAGTGAAAGGCAGTGGTATTTCCAGCATGCAATGCCAGTCCTTCTCAAGGATCTGGGGACAATTTAGTCAGCAGGCCAATTAACGGAGTCACCAATAGGAAACCGTGGGAGGAAACGAGAGGACCTGGTGAAAACCCACATAGATACGGGGAGAACATACAAACTCTCAACACGAAGCCCCCAAGTCAGGAATCAAAGCCAGGAAATTCTTGCTGTGAGGCTTCAGTGCTACTACTTGTACCACTATGCCGCCCACCGGGTTGTGTGTGTATTTAAAAAAAGATACGCTGTTGCATTTGTCTCCTTGTGTCCTTTGTGTAATTGCTTACTAGGGTGTGGACCTTCAGAAGCTGATTGAAGCAGGAGATTTCATCTGCAAGGCTCTTAATAGACGCAGCGGCTCCAAAGTCTCGCAGGCTACCTCCAAGCTGTGAGCGAGCCTGCCACCCCCCTCGCTCACGAGACGAATGTCCAATGTGTGGATCCACTGATGTTGGCTGAAGAGAGATCTGATGATGCTTTGCGCGTTTTCACGGATCGTGGATTATCCGAGGTGGGTAGCAGAATTGCTTTCCTCAACATCATTATTATCAATACCCACTTAGTCCTGCACAGGGTTGTGGGGGGCCGGAGCCTATCCCGGCAGACAGACGGCGCAAGGTGGCTATACCCAGGATGTAATGCCAGTACATTGCAGGGCACACTTTTTTGGGGCAATGTACTCAGCAGGCCAATTAACCTAGAAATCAGCATGTCTTTGGGCAGTGGGAGGAAATCGGAGTACCCAACGAAATCCCACGTGGACGTGCAAACTCCACACAAAAAGGCACCTGAGCCGGGAATTGAACCCGCAATTTCTTGCTGTGAGGTGACAGAGCTACTCCCTGCGCCACCCAGCTGGCTTCTATTACCCGATGAAATCAGCTTGGATTTGAGTTCCCATTTGGTCGATATTAAATGTGTGCAATTTTCTTACACCTGTTATTTCATGTAATTAACATTTCTGTGGATGGGTTGTATACAATTATTAATTTGGTTGATAAAACACCCTTGTAAAACATCTTATTATGATTTTGCCCCAAATAAAGCGATTAACTGGGAGTCAATGTTGTTGCGGGCGGCACAGTGGCCCAGTGGGTAGCGCTGTTGCCTCACAGCAAGAAGGTCTCGGGTTCAAATCACGGCTCGGGTGCCTTTCTGTGTGGAGTTTGCATGTTCTCCCCGTGTCCACGTGGGTTATTGCCAGGCACTCCGGTTTCCTCCCACAGTCCAAAAAATATGCTGCTTTACAGGTTAATTGGCTTCAGACTAAACTGCCCGCAGTGCCCGGTGATGGACTGGCATCCCATCGTGGGCGTATCCGTGCCTTACGCCCTGCGTCTGTGGGGATAGGCTCCGGCTCACCGCGACCCTGTACATGACTAAGCGGTTTCTGACAATGAGATGAGATAATGTTTTTGCTTTGTGCATTTAAAATTGCTGTAAGCCTACCGCATTGTGCCAATGTATTGAAGTTCTTGACAACTGCCAAATGTAGAACACGGAATATGAAGACTGATGGTCGTGTTTTCATTCATAATTACCAAAATTACACAAAACCGTTGTTATGCAGTAGGGAGAAGCTGTGCGTTAAATTACCGGTAACCACTGTAACCATGATTGGTAACCTGCAAACGATCCTGACATTAACTACATGGTGCCCGCATGAGGCCACTTGTGTAGACCTCAGTCATTTTGCAAAACACTCACAAAGTAAATTGACAGGATTGTATACTTTGGGAGTGTTTGATGCACGCGCTCGCTCGCACTACCGCAAGTTGGCAGCAAGGCACACGAAACATGGGGGGAAAACATTTTCAGTGTATGAGGTGGGCACATGCCTTTTGTCAGTATAATATTTAAAGCCCTGGGTGGCAGGGAGGTACACAATGGTAACATCTGCACCTAACAGAAATAAGGTCTTGCGCAAAGCGGTTCGATTCCTGGCTTGGGTGCATTTTAGTGCGGCGTTTGTGTTGTTCACGTGAGTGTTTGCTGTGGTTACCCATTAATTAACCAATACCATCCATAAGATAAGGGCAGTTAATTTGTTGGGACATGTCTTTCTTTTAAAGGAGTAACATGTGGTACTTGTGTAGTAATTTGTTAATCGTGCTCTTGGCTGACAGGTATTACAAATGCGGTCGGATTAATGTTGGTTAGCATTTTGTTGCAATTTACATTCTCGAGAGGCAACATCTTGCATAGAAGTACAGATTCTGGGCACATCTGTAGATGTGATTTTCATTAACCTCTGAGAGTTCTTAATTGCAAGGCCTGCTTTTTCAGTGTAGCATAGCAGGCCAACATTTGTGAAGCAGTTTTGCATGTGAAGTTGTGGAGCCACATTTGAAATAATATTCGTTCTCATTTTATTCTGCTGGGATATTAAAGTAGGATTCTGTGTTCTGTCATTGTGCCCAAATCGCTTGCTTATATTTGTAATGGCTTTTACCCCATGTTGTTTGATTTCTGTCCAAGTACTTATGTCACAGTCGACCACTAAACCGATGGAGCTGACCAAACGCTGCTACCACAGAAATTTAATTTAATTTTTAAAAACACCTTCCTTTGTCGCTAAGCATACATTAATGATCATGAGAATTGTAACCAAGTGAATCAATTTCAGCGTTACTCAGCTGAAGTGGTCAAGTGTGTCAATCTTCTGCCGTGTATATGTATATTAAATAAAGTTTACTTGCACTATCTAAAGCAAAGCCATTTTACAGTGATCGTCTCTGAGGTGATTAAGGTTATTTTTCTAAATGCTTAATTTTCAGATAAAATATATGGTAGTTAATTTCTATAGCTTACCTACTTCAATACGGAATTAACAGTTTTTATGTATACAAGCTAGCTGTGTCTTTGTGTGGTTAACAGTGCTTTAATGTGCTTAGATAATAATATATATTTAAAAGTGGTACGAATTCCTTACGTCTTCCTTGTGGGAAGGAATGTTTCGCGTAATTTTTGACTAGTTAATTTTAGCAGACTTGCTGATCAATAACAACAGTTATCGTTATACGGTATGGATTTGGCAGATTTCTGACTAAATTAATGAGTGGTGACTTCAGAGTGGTAATTGTGTTGCAGGGTGCACTATGCTATCATCTCTGGCTGAGTGTACATTGTATACTTGTGTGTTAGTCTGAGTGAGAATACCAATCATTTTGTGTCTATTAGTGTTTTGTGTTTTCAAATGTCCAGTGGTCTAATGCTCACGAATGCAAAAATATCTTGACATTGAATAATTATTTTGTCAAGTGTATTTCAAAAGTAATATTTTTTTTCTCTTTTAACAAGTGATAAATTCCTCATGACAGATGGGTGTGCAAAGTAACCTATTAAAGTTGGATTTGTTGCCTTACAATGGTCTAAACTGTGTAAAGCAGAAAGAATGTTGTTTTCATTTAGTTGTCTGTAGGGCGGCGCGGTGGCCCAGTGGTTAGCGCTGACGCCTCACAGCAAGAAGGTCCCGGGTTCGAATCTCTCGTCTCGGGTGCCTTTCTATGTGGAGTTTGCATGTTCTCCCCGTGTCCGCGTGGGTTTTCGCCGGGTACTCCGGTTTCCTCCCACAGTCCAAAAGCATGCTCCTGGATAGGTTGATTGGCTCGCAGACTAAAATTGTCCCTCAATGCCCGGCGATGGACTGGCGTCCCGTCGTCGGGTGTATTCCTGCCTTACGCCCTGTGTTTCCGGGATAGGCTCCGGCTCACCGTGACCCTATATAGGATTAAGCGGTTTCAGATAATGAGATGAGATTTAGTTGTCTGTGATGAACAAATACAGTTAGTGGTGAATCAAGAGCATTTTCGATTTCTGATCTGCTGTGGGCTGTACGGAGTGCTCGTCATGTCTTGCAAGTGGTATTCAGTGTTGACATTTGTGGTTTCACCTTATCGTTGTGATCCTCTGGTGAAAAGTGCTCTAGAAATGCAATTATTATTTATCTGAGAAGATCCCTCTAAACAGAGTGATATAGATATGTCTCTAGATTTCGTTGTTCAGAATAAACCATGTTCAGTTACCGAACAGGAATACAATTTATGCTGCATCATTGTGCCTCGTGTGAAATTGCGATGTAAATTAGACCAAATTATGCAGAAATAAAATCAACAATGCATTTACAGTTGTGGTGTTTATATATATTTATGTACATGCGAGCATGTTGAGTGGCTGGAATGTTGGTATTATTAAGTAAAATTTGAGTGACCTTCAGAGATTACTTTTTCCTTTTTAAACAGAGAACCCCAGTAAGCTATACATTTATATTCTAATATCTGTAACTCGGTGGAATATGTTTACCCTCATTTAATTATTTTGCATCGTAATTTATAGAGGTTTTATATTTTAATGTAGAGTGCATTGTAATATGCCATTGATAGGTGCTACATAAAATCAATTAAGTATCAATCGTTATTAATTTGGCATATAAAATCAACAAATGTGAATGCACTCCTGTGCATTTTCATGTTGAAATATATTAAAAAAAACATGTATTATGCTTTTTGGAAGTTGTTTAATGAAATAAAATGAAGAATCGGCACTATCCGCCAAAGATAGTGGCACCGCTGCCACCTCACCGCAAGAACAACCTGGGTTTGATTCCTGACTCGAGTGGCTTTTGGTGTGGAACTTGCATGTCTTGTGTGGGTTTTCGCTGGGTTCTCCAGTTTCCTGCCAAGTCCAAAGGCATTTTGCTGCCGATGTTTATCGGCCTGCTAACTAAATTAACCCGCCGGTGCCCTGTGATAGCCTTGTGCCTTGTGTGTGCCGGGATAGGCTCAGCATGTGCCGAGACCTACAGGATGAAGCGCCAACTGGTAACGAATGAATGCGAGACACTCGGGACGATGCTGGAGGAGTGAGTGCAGGCTGGAGTGATACGCGACAGCTGCGGCGCTGGGCAGGAGATGAGTCAAGACTTGGCCGATGGGCCCTCATGCCGCGTTGGTGACACGCAAGTGCTCCGGAGACCGACCGTCCCCAGAGCTTGAATGGCCAAGGTATTTTTACGATGGTTGTGAGTACCACATACTCTCTACACCATGAGCTTGCAAACGTCTCTTGTATTTCTGGAGGTGTTTCACTGCTGGATGTATGAGAACGCCTGTTCTCGCTGAATAGTTGCTCCGTTCTACCGCGACCCTCACCAGGGCAAGCGGTTTAGAAAATGGATGGATGGATGCTCCGTTCTTCACCGCGTTTCTCATCCTATGTTGGAGGCATTGTGGGGCTAAGTGATTTGGCAGCCCTTGACAGCAAGTCTAATTGTTATAATAAGTGTGGTGAACAGTATTGGTTACTCAGATGTTATATGATATGGTCAGTGTGTTATGCAACTTTATTTGGAGTCAAGATCAGTCAACTGTTTTTGAGCTGTATATCTCGTTTTTACAGCTGTCCAGCAGGGAGGGGTTAGCAAGTTTTAACATCATTGGGCACTTCATGACATTTAACCTAGTCAGTATGTTTTTGGGGGCGGCACGGTGGCCCAATGGGTAGTGCTGTCGCCTCACAGCAAGAAGGACCCGGGTTTGAATCTCGGCTCGGGTGCCTTTCTGTGTGGAGTTTGCATTTTCTCCCCGTGTCTGCGTGGGTTTTCGCCGGGCACTCCGGTTTCCTCTCACAGTCCAAAAAAATATGCTGCTGCATTGGTTAATTGGCTTGCACGATAGGACTGTTGTCCTATCGTGGGTGTATCCCTGCCTTGTGCCCTGTGTCTGCCGGGATAGGCTCTGGCTTACCGTGACCCTGTGCAGGACTAAGCTGTTTCTGACAATGAGATGATACCAGTATGTCCTTGGACTGTGGGGAAAAAAAACGGAGTGCTGTTGAAAACCTACGCAGAGATGGAGAGAACACACCCCTCAGAAAGGCATCCATACCGGGAACCGACTCTGAGATTTATTGCTGTTGGGCAGCAACTGCACTCACCACACCAATATGTCACCCCATTTGGAAAGCCATTATTTCGTCACTCTTTGCATCCATCT
>JAZEWT010000030.1:3849144-3859961 GCA_036362905.1 Mordacia mordax | reverse complement strand
CTTGTTTTCCTCAAGATTTCAACTGCTTGCTGATCTGACAGCAATGTTCCCTCAGGGACCTGTGTTGACTTTAAGAGTGTAACATCAGGAAGCCCACTCTGTGCTGTGTCTGCTGCTTTTACAACTGGCTCATCAATTGCCTCTTCTGGTTTCTGATTTTCACTTTCAGTAATGAACTCAATTAAGTACAGAATAAATTGGTCTTTGTTAATTTTGCCTGACCTGTAATCTTCCAGCAACTTGTTTTTCTTCTCTTCTGGAATCAAGCCGCTTTGGAACAGCTCATTTAGCGATGGATTTTTTCCAGCAAATCTCCCAAGCTGAATGTTAACGGTTGTCTTTTTAAGGACCTCCACATCTTCTGGCTTTTCCGCTTGGGGCACTGGTGCAGCTTCAACTTTTTGAGCTTCATCTGTAACCTTGGCAACATCTTTCATGGTAGGAGCTTTTTTGTCAGCTTTCTTTCCTCTTGTCTGTTTTATTGGGAGAAGAGTGAGACCGGTGTCTGGGTCGATGATGCATCGCTGCATTTGTTCAATGTACGTCAGATTTTCTTCTGTGTTGGGATCAAAAAATCCTTTGGTGTCATCGCTGGGGTCAGATAATATCTGGTTCATTTCCTCGTCAAAGAGTCCTCTCTTGTATGCCATTTCTACCGGAAGTCTGTGGCTGGCCTGGGGGTCGATGATGCCTCCTGTAGCGATCTGCGCTTCAAGGAGCCGTATTCCATGTTGTTTCAAAATCAATTCCTTTTTCATGGCCTGAAAGACAGATAATATTTCACCAGAAAATTTGTCCTTGTATCCTGTTACTGCACGCTCTGCAGACAGAAGCTTAAATTTGTACTCTGGACCCACTACTCCTTTCTGAACAGCTTCTTCAACAGACAGTTTCTCATTTTTCACTGGATCTATTATGAAGCCACTTGCTGCTTGTGCTTCCAACAATACAAGCCCTGTTCCAGTTTTTATCATTTTTTTCTTGCAGCCATCATACAAAGACATCTTTTCTTTGGTTCCCTCGATGTATAGACCTGCAATTGCATTACTGCCTCCGAGATATCCTCCAATGTGCTTCTGAACTTCATCCTTCGTAATGAGACCATCTGCGAGCTGATTCGCAATGTCTTCCTTCAGTAAACCAGATTTCACCAGATCATCGACCGTCAAATCAGTACGAATGCCATGGAATGTGAGGGTCTTCTTTGTCTTTTCCCTTTCTTTCAGATGAATAATTTCAATGACATACCTCATTAGCTGCTCCAATGAAATTTTACCAGACTTGTAGTCTCTCATCAGCTGGTCCTTCTTGTCCTGATCAATGAGATCGCTCTCAAATATTTCTTGCAATGTATACTTTTTTCTCGCCAAACTTCCAAACGGTAAGTCCAATGTTGTCTTTTTCAGATTTTCCATGGTCGGTTCTTCAGCAGAAGCAGTCTCCTTTTGTGGAATATCAACTGTAAGTGCAGGTACACCACCTGGCCGCGGCTCAGTTTGTGGAATCGTTTTGTCTGTTAGCGTTTCTGGCTTTCTTTGACCCGTCTCTGCTTGCTGAATTATCTGCACAATGAACATTATTAATTGTTCCATAGTGATATTCCCCAGCTTATAGTCTTCCAAAAGTTGCTTTTTCTGTGCTTCATTGACCAGGCCACTTTTAAATATGTCTCCAATGGATGGCTTTTTCCCCGCGAATCTTCCAAAGTGAATGTCGATCGTGGTTTTAAGACTCTCAGCCATCTGCTGCTCTGTAGGCTCTGGAATTGGAGCTGATTCATCTTTTTGTGTTTTTCTTTTGAATTCCATTATCTCGATGATATAAACTATTAGTTGTTGTAATGTAATCTTTCCTGACTTATAATCCTCTACCAATTTCTTTTTCTTATCTTCATCGATCATATTACTTTGGAAAATGTCTGCAATTGAGAATGTTTTGTTACCGTGTTCACCGAAAGGAAGCTCAACTGTGGTTTTCTGAAAGTTTTCAGAGAGCTGCTTATCAGATACAACTGCTTGTCCTATATCTTTAGCAGGAGTAGGTTCAACAACACCTTCACTTTTCTGCTTGATTGCTTGTTCTTTAGCCTTCTGGTTTTGTCTTCTTTTAACAAATGTTAGAATCAGCTGAATCCACTCTTGAATTGGCATTTTACCGAACGTGAAATCTCTGATCAAATTTTCTTTATCTTGATCTGAGATCAAGTCACTTGCAAAGATTTCTTCCAGAGTCATTTTCTTCATAGGTGAGCCCTCAATGGTTATGTCCACGGTTGTCGTTTTCAGTGTCTCCTTCAGATTTTCGGGTGCAGCAGGCTTGTGCTGCTGGGTCTGGACTTTGAGTGGAAGCAGGCAGAGGCCTGTGTCTGGATCAGTTATGCAGGTTTTCATGAGCTGCAAGTATGTAAGAATTTTTTGTGTGTTTGGATCAAAGAATCCTTTTATGTCATCACTCGGATCTGATAAAGTGTCATGCAACTTTTCATCAAAGAGACCCCGTTTATAGGCAACCTCAATAGGAAGTCTGTGGCTGGCCTGGGGATCAATAATTCCTCCGGTGGCAATTTGAGCTTCAAGAATATGGATCCCGTGTTGTTTCACAATCAGATCCTTCTCCATAGCTTCAAACAATGAGATGGTTTTCTTCGTGATGGGATCCGTATAGCCTGTGACCGCACACTCTGCCAACTTTAGCTTCTCTTGATATTCTGGGCTGACAATACCCTTCTGGAGAGCTTCCTCTACAGACAGTTTTATATTGTTCACTGGATCAATAATGGAACCTGTTGCTGCTTGAGCCTCCAGCAAGACCACTCCCGTTCCCACACTGATGAGGTTCTTCTTGATTGCGGCGTCGATTGGTATTTTTTCTTTCGTGGCTTCGACATAGAGTCCTGCGATGCTTCTCCCGCCCCCTAAATATCTTTCAATGGATGGTGCAACGTCCGTCACCGACTTTGTCCCTTCTATGAGCTGGCTGGCTGTGTTTTCGTCGATGATTTTGGACTCCAGAAGCTCTTCAAGTGTAACTGGCTGGCGAAGGCCACTGAATGTGATCTCCTTCTTTTTGCGTTCCTTCTCCTTGTGTTGCAGAAACTGGATGATGTAGATGTAATACTCATCCATGGTTCTGTTCCCAGACTGCAAGTCAAGCATGAATGTATTCTTCTCCTCGTCGGTGAAATTGTTTGAATGGAGGAGTTCCCACATTGTCCACTGGCGGCCTTTGAAGGTCTGTGGTACTTTTGCGTTCTTCAGTGTCTCTTCAAGTTTCTCTGCTGGACTTTGACCGTTCAGCTGTGCTGTGGCCTGAAAATCAAATCACAGACAATGTTTTTGTTGTTGTTGTTTAACACTTGCAACTGATAATGAGTTTATTAGAGAGAAAAAAACGTAGCCGTAATTATGAATTAATTCTTCATCTTAAGCTGATGATGATTGTATCAAATTGTGTTGAGCATTAATTAACCCTTCCAGTGTGTGAGTTGTACATAGTGGGTCACGTGATCCCTTCAGCCGACCAATCATGGCTTCTGTATTCACTGCAGTCTTCAAAATCAATCAATTCTGCTACCGAATAGCAACAGAAAATACTGATGCTGCTCAGTATCATGGACGGTACTTGTGACTGTAATGAAGGCCTACATGAACGTAAGGTTCCTGTTTTATAAGGGGGTTTATGTATAGTACGATTATACAATTAAAGAAGCATAATTTAAATGTATGAAGAATTCATTATGAAGTTATTTTGCAGAATTGAGAACATATTCATGCATGTTTTTATTTTGCAGTGCTTTGATGTGATTGTATTGTGATTTATAATATCCAACCCCCTGTTGAGAAGCGTGTTATTTGAAATCAGTGGGATAGCTTTTGCTGGATCTCCCTGAATCACGCAATCATGCGCGCGCAGTGCCTGTGATGGCCTCACCTGTTCCGCATCGTGAATGCGCTTGAGGTCGTCACTCAGCGAGCCCACTTGCTGCTTGGCCTGGCCCAGCATTTTGCTGTATCTGCCCACCAGGTCTGATGTCTGAGATTAAAAGATAAATAACATCAGGACAACGTGAAAAGAGCATGCAGACACACTGTCAGCATGTACAGTCTCAATAGTGTAGCAAAGAGCTTAAAACCTAGACAGATGTTTATTATTATGGGAGAAAATACCCAGTGAGCTTGTAAGCTCCAGATGCGGGATTCCTGCGATACAACAAATGTTTGCACTAACCAACACAAAAAACATAAAGACTTGGGTTGCCAAAAGTCTGGGTTTGACCAGGATAATTCATTAACTGGCATCTGTGTCCCAAGAATTAAGTTGAATAGATTTTTACTCATATCCGGTACTGGCATTGAGCAATAATAAGTTTCGTTTCTAAAGTGCTTCCAGCCTAGAGGTCTCAAGGCGCAGTTCAAACAATGGTGCGCAGGCTGCTGAACACAACGAATGGCCTGCGTAAATCAGCTAGTGTGCAGGTGCTGAGTAAATGATTACAGGATCACGGGGAGGCCAACATCCAGCAGTTGATTGACCATGGCTAATGATGATGACAATCGTTGTGAGAATTGCTGTCAAGACATGCTCTTTATGGATCATCATGAGACACGAGGAACAATCGGCACAGCTATCCTGAACGAGCAGCTCTTGAGAGCAATATATTTAGCCATGAAAACCTACATCAATCATTTAAAATGTCTGCTCTTTTCATGGTGGTGATGCAGGACACTGGACTGTTAAGACCTCCGATATGCTCAGTCCCATACGCATCCCCAAAATGAAGCCTTTGGTTAAGAGTGAGCAAGTGCTTCTTGTCTTTGTGTCTGAACGCTTTGGCATGACCATTGTACCTCTTTCTTTAGATCAGTCGCTGCATTGGAACTCGCCGGCTGTTGCAGCGGTATTTTCATCTGCTTCTCGAGGGAAATTCTAAACGTCGATGCTCTCGTGTCGTATTTCTGTGGAAAGCAGAGCAAGCATGAAACGACGTTCCATGTTTCATCCAACCATGTTGCCACGGAATCGGGGTGGTAAGTTGCCAATCAGTATATGATGGCGCAAGTCTTTATATGTACGTGCATGTCCGCACTGAGGATAACGGGGTCGAATCCTTCATGAGTGCACACAGTCTGCACAACACTTGCCAAGGCTTTCATGTGTTAGTTCAGCTTGCCATTCCACTTATTAACTCCTATGAAACTTTAGAAAGCTGGCCGTGATATTCAGAAATGCACATCAGGAAGAAATCCAGGCCAAAGCAGTCATGTTCGCAGCAGAAAACATCACCAACAGTCAGAAGGACGTGTTACATGCTTGGAACAAGATCGCTGGTAGGATGGGCACTCTGCTGGTATATTTACAATGCCAGTTCAAGTGAGTTATACGAGTCTTGTGATAACCCACTCAACTTGAAACTCAGGTGGCCAAGTAGGAAGTACGTGGGCTGCTGATTTTAAGCACATAGGTTCAAACCCAACTTTCCTTTCATCTGCTGCGGTGGCTCAGCAGTAGAGCAAAAGGCTCACATTTGGAGGGCTGCGAGTTCAAATTCTTGTTGCGAGTTCACTCATCCCATCACGCTTCCCGATAAAATTAGTGCCACTGATAATTGCTTTCCATAGCTGGTCTTCGGGGATAGCCATGTCGAAGGAACATTCAATACAGCTATCCCGAAAGATCAGCTATGGAGATTAATTCTCATACGTTGTGCTGTAAAAACCTGCATCAGTACAATTAATGCCACTATCTGGGGAGGTCAACGATGGTAATCCTATGGACACACTCACCCCTGCCATAGTATTGTCGAATTTCCAAACAACAGATGAGCATCATGCCTCCGTGTTCATTTGAGCAGGAAAATATATTTGACTTTCTAAGCATTAACCACCTGTACATGTACGCTCAAACGGGAAAGCCTGGTGTGGGATTTGGAATATGCAGACGCCACGAGCAGCCTTTGCAGTCTCACCTGCACGTGGGACGCAGACTCTTCTGCACTCTTTCTACACTTGTCCACCTTCTCTTGGGCCTTCTCCAGCTCGTCAAGGAGTGCCTGCAGCACAAGCAGGTGTTACAGCACTTATTAACACAGGGCTGCACATTCATGTCTGGCAATGTCCAAATAATGACGCCGCGTGACATATGTTAATGTGCCACGCGGCGTTATTAAGTCCTGCAAGTGGCGGTTTGATTCCTGGCTCGGACACCTTTCTGTGTGGAGTTTGCGTGATCTCTCCCCCTGTTCTGCATGGGCTTTCTCCCTCTCTGCGGTGTCCTCGCTACGCAACCATCTGTGTCTTGTCCACAATTAGGCGTGAAATTTGTGCGGCGAGTTACAATTTGTATTTTTAAAATTTAAAGGTATTCATTCAAACCGAAAACGACTCAGTGGTGCGACGACATCACAGGTGGGGGAAGTCAGCTACATGATCAGCCGGCGCCAACCTGCCAGATACTGCATCCTATGTATTATAATGTTATCGACAAATGAATTCATTACTTATTCAGTGGTGTTTTTAGTTATGGGAGAAACTAGAGAACCCGGATAAGCACCACGCAGAACAGGGGGGAGAATACCTATACTTTATAAAGAAAGGTGCCCGAGATGACAAAATAACCGCTGTGGACAGGACTTTCTATTCTGTGAAGTGTAGATGTTTCGACTGCGCCACTCTCGTACCCATGAGTCGTAAAGTAATCGTGGCGGAGGAATTTGTGTGCTCTAGTGAACCCCAGAGCTGTATCACATGGAGTCCATCACTCCTGCTAGGATCTCCCTTGTAAATAAATCTGGAGTTCAGTACTCCTGCTAGGGTCTCCCTTGGTGAATAAATCTGGAGTTCAGTACTCCTGCTAGGGTCTCCCTTGGTGAATAAATCTGGAGTCTCGCACTCCTGCTAGGGTCTCCCTTGGTGAATAAATCTGGAGTTCAGCACTCCTGCTAGGGTCTCCCTTGGTGAATAAATCTGGAGTTTAGCACTCTTGCTAGGGTCTCCCTTGGTGAATAAATCTGGAGTTTAGCACTCATGCTAGGATCTCCCTTGGTGAACAGCCCTGGGGAAACTTTCGCGAGACCACCACGGTAAGAGAGAGACAGACTTTGCGAACTCAATATACAGACATCGTCCAGCTTGGGATCGAACCCATGGCTGGCTGCATGTGAGGTGAGCGACAAAACGTCTCGCCACGACGGCGCCACGGACGTTGACCTTTTGTTGTTGGAGTAGCAGCGTGACGCTCTGCGAGTCGGGTTTCTCAGCGGTGAGGAGGCCTTTCTGTTTCTCGTCGAGCCGCTCCAGTAGCTGCACGAGCCACAGGTGCAGCTCGTGGAACTGAGACGTTTCCTTGGACAGTGCCTGCAGTTCACCCAGCCTAGACGGTCAGACGGTCGGGGGGAATAAATCCAAGCATCATCATAATAAAATTAACGACATTACATTCATAACGCGCCCTGTAAATTCCACGGGATAGCGCCGGGTTGCAAGCAGCTCTCCCGCTCACCTGGCAGCCAGCTCCGCCTGCAGCTGCTCGGCACGACCCCGGAAGCCATGGTTGTGCTCCCCGTAGGAGGTGAGATTGGGGTCCGCGGGACCTCCGGTCGCCTGCACCAGGAGCGCGTCGGCCTGCTCTGCCCGCTGCAGCGTCGCCCCGGCCGCGTCCAGCTTGGCACCCAGCGGCGACGATGACGATGCGTCGGCGGCGAGGGCCTGCGTGGGGAGACGCGCGTACGTGTCGGCAGGGGGAGCAGTGGTAACGTCCGCGCATCATCGCAGAGAGAAGGTCCGGCCCGAGGTGGTCCTGATTACCGCCTCGGGCACCTTTCTGTTTGTGTGTTCTCCCCCTGTTCTGCTTGAGTTTCCTCTGGTTTGCTCGCGCAACTAAAGCAACTAAATTATTTGGCCGATTACATCGTGACATATAGAAAGCGGTGTCAGGTGGGTTGGCACTGGCTGACTGCGTGGCTGACTCCCCCCGCGTGGCAGTTCCCTTGCGCCATCGAGTTGTTGTTTGAATACCTTCCTAAGCTGTTTTTTTAGTTTCCTGTTTGGAGGAGGGGGAGGGGGAGGGGGAGGGGGAGGGCCGTGCAGTGATAGCACCCGCGCCTCCTCACAGCACGACGGCCCAGCGTCCGATCGCCGGCTCAGGTGCCACCTCTGAGTGCCGAGTTTGTAAATTCTCTACATCCTCCTGTTTCGACCGGTTGGTTACGACCCACCAGCTGTGAAGCACCACCTAGCGCTCCATGTTAAACAGACCACACGTGGGCCTTGAGGTGCAAAATGTTGAGAACCCCTGCTCTTCATCTCTGACCCCTGCTCTCCGGGTAATCTCAGCGATCGACACTCCACACTGCCGCGATCAGCCACCATGGGTGGAACCCGTTAAGCTGACGTGCCATCGCCAAAAGTTTGGATTTGGTGACGGTGCTTCATTCTTTGTCGCCGCCCAGGCCACCGGTGTGGAATTGGCATCCAACGACCGTCACACCGACCTTCCAGTCGTTTCAGAGACTGCCGCTGAAAATCACATTTATCGTCTACGCATTCTTGATATTTTAGTTCAGCAAAGCACTCATGCGGCGTAGCTTTCATAGTACGGCGCCACGATTTACAAAATATCCAAAACAGCGATGGGGGTACCTTGAGGCTCCTGATGGAGGTGTTGAGAGAGTTGGGGTCGGTCGTGGCTGCGGGCTGCTCGGCCAGTTTCACCTCGATGGCCTCCAGAGCGCGCTCGCAATCCCGGCTGGAGGTCACGACCTCGCCCACGGCGCGCAACCTGGCGCCGGTGACGGCGGAGGAAACAGCAGCCGCAGCACAAACGGTGGCATCACGGACGGTGACGCGGGCGCAATGTCGATGCGCGGCCGGCCCTTGTGTCGATCCACTGTTGGATGGCGTGGTTTTGTACAACGTTCAGAAGCGGCTCTCAAGAGCCTTTCTTTTTGGGATAGCCGTGTCGATACTTCTGCTCATTTGCGATGTAGCAGGCATCATCAGGAGGGTAAAAATCACGAAGCGAGAGAGGAGGAACGCTCGATTTGGCTGTTCTGAAAAAACAGCTCTTGAGAGAAATTATAATACGTGGAGCCATTGAAACCTACATCAATTTTGCATCATTACACAGTCACACTGCTGCTGCTCTCAGTTAATTGGCCTGCTGACTAAATTTCCAGCAGTGTGTTGAATGAACTGGTGTCTCATCCTTGGTATAACTCTGCCTTGCATCCTGTACAAGTGGGTACTGATGACAATAATTTACTGAATTTTAAAAACCCTATTTTAAAAACTAGTCAAGGTGCTGTACAGGAAAACATTTTCAGATATGGCTGTAACAACAGATGCACTGTACAGATCAGTAGAAAAACCATGTGCATAGTAAGAGCAATAACAAAATAAATGTGTCAAGAGAGATTTAAACTGTGTTGAGATTTAGCGTCATCGCTGATTTCCATCGCCCTGACGACTCGGTCTAGAAACTGCGTAAAACCTGGGAAGTGCAGTGATGATAATGATAATAAATACAATTCACAACACGCGGCACTTATTCATTCAATTTGTACGGTAGACGTTCGAGGAACTTACAGAGGAGGGCATCAAGCCAGGCGGGTATCCGGCGCTAACCAGTGAGAAACTGCATCCTTTATATTACCATGTTGACTAATTAATTGAATGGGTTTTTTTATATTGTGGGAGGAAAACAGAGAACCCAGAGTAAACACACGCAAAACAGGGGAAGAACACACAAACTCAGCACAGAAATGTGCCCTAGAGAGGAATGGGACCTCGTCGAGCGGTACTACGTTTAAACGACGAGGTGCGGACACCACCCCGCTACGTAACCACCCTGCCGCCCACGAAACCCGTAGTGGCGCCCGTTACCGTTTGAGCAGAAGCAGCAGCAGGGAGTCAGCGCGCTCCCTCTGCTGGGTGGCGAGCGCCAGCTCGGAGCGCAGGGTGCCCCCGCTGGGCGGCACGGGGCTCTGCTGCAGTAGTGCGCTGCCCTCGTGCTGCAGCCGTTCAAGCTCCCCCGCCAGGGCCTGCAGCTGCTTCTGCAGGGCCTGCGCACCACACCGGATAACTCATTTTAGGCTGAGTCGACCTAGGGAAGGCCGGGGACCGGGTCGTAAAAATCGTCACTGGTGAGCTTATTTAACATTTACGAATGTACAGACATACAAAATATCCCCTGTATAGCCTTAACAGACTGTAGGAATGAGTGCTGTTAGTGAGCATCTATGAAGGTCGGCATGGCACATGAGGGGGTAGGTCGCCAGCACCACGCCCAGCCGAGGGAGGGAGTTTTGGTCACAGCGCAGAGGAGGCAGTATAGGGGAGCCATGCTGTGTGAAAGATGATTTTTGTTTGAAGAGAAAGCTTGGGTGAGTGGGTGAGTGAGCGGTTGAGCGGGCAGGTTGCTGGGTGAGCGTGTGGACGAGCAAGCGGGTAACTGGGAGAGCGAGCGGGTGAGTGGGCGAGCAGGTGAATGAGTGAGCTTGCGAGTAAGCGGGTGAGCAGGCAATCAAGTGAGCGGTAGAGTGAGCGGTTGAGCGAGCAGGTTACTAGGTGAGTGACCATGTGAGCGGGGCAGCGAGCGGATGAGTGGGGTAGCAGGCGAGCGGGCGACCACGTCCCGCGTGGACGACACCTCGTGCTCTGCGACGCGGGCGCTGCTGTGCTGCTCGTGATCGCCCTGCAGAGCTCCCTGGCTCCCGGCCGCCACGCGCTGCTCCATCTCCCCGAGCTGCCCGCGGAGGTCGCTCAGCGCCGCGACGCAGCGCGCACACGCCGCCTCGCTCTGCTCCTCTGCTCCGGTGCACG
>JAZEWT010000030.1:3783328-3820279 GCA_036362905.1 Mordacia mordax | reverse complement strand
CTGTGGTACCGTTATCATTAACGCAATTGTTAGTAGGGATGTTGGCTCTCTTCCCACTTGCGCCTGCGCGGGAACATTTATTCCGACATTATTACTACATTATTACAACATTTATTCCTTCATTGTTTGTTGCAGAATTGTTTTTTTATCGCTTCTTTTAAATCCTAAAATGTGTTGCTACTATTTGACTTTCAGTTGAGCTGTTCTGGTGTTGTTGTTATGCCGTTCTCTCCGCAGCTCGGATTTGAAAGAGAAAAAAAAACCTCAGAAAGAAACGTTATTGCTGATTTGTCGTTCTCAATGTGCCGTTCTCTCCGCAGCTCTGTGCAGCGCTTTGTGACCCTCGGGTGAAAGGCGCTATAAAAACGCAATTATTATTATTATTAATAACAAAAACGCGCTGCTATATGTATAAAAGAATGAGTCATTTCCAGAGAGGCCGTCGGGCGCTGTGAAGGAGCTCCACAAATGTTGTTCCACGCACACATTGGCGGTGAGTCACTGCTCTCGTGGCACCAGATGCAGCCGCAGCCCACCCCGTGCTCTCGTGAAGGCCCTCTGCCAACCGCAAATGGAAGAAACCATTTCTCAGTCATCCTCGCCGCAGGGTAAACCCCATCGCCCTCGATTCGAGATCGCCAGAGACTGTGAGAAGGTGAGGATCGTTTATTCCAGAAGCCCCGCCGGTGAGAGACTGCCGCGGTTTTATTATCTGCCATGATGATGAGCATGACGTGCTCCGTGTTCCGAATTTGCTGCGCACCGTAATTGAAATAAGTTACCACGGCACGAATTTCAAACATTTCATAACTTAGGGCAGATTGTTCATGCAGTGGCAACATCGACGCCTCACAGAAGGCAGTTCTCAAATTTCCTCCCACAACATAAAAAATAGGGCGGCACGGTGGCCCAGTGGGTAGCGCTGTCGCCTCACGGCCAGAAGGTCCCGGGTTCGAATCTTGGCTCGGGTGCCTTTCTGTGTGGAGTTTGCATGTTCTCTCCCCATGTCCGCGTGGGTTTTCGCCGGGCACTCCGGTTTCCTCCCACAATCCAAAAAAACATGCCACTGCATAGGTTAATTGGGTTGCAAACTAAATTGCCCGCAGTGCCCAGTGATGGACTGGCGTCCCATCGTGGATATATCCATGCCTTGCGCGCTGTGTCTGCCGGGATAGGCTCCAGCTCAACGCGACCCTGTACAGGACTAAGCGGTTTCTGACAATGAGATGAGACAAAAAAATACTCGTTCATTGACCGACCATATCATCGTATATAGAAGGCAGTATCTGATAACCGCGTAGCTGCCTCCCGCGCCATATCCCTGTGGTTTCCAATAGGGCCTTGGGACCTCTGGGTGAAAGGTGCTCTAATATAATAAGTTACTATGCAGACCCCTACACCATGAGACCGTCACTATCCACTAGCAGTGGCATATAGGCAGAGTGACTGCTTGCACCAGAGGCCACTCGAAGGGGTTGCAGAGGTAGCTCTGTGATTCATGCCATTCTCTCCACAGCTCTATGCTGCGATTTGTGACCCTCGGGTGAAAAGCGCTCTATAAGTGCAATTATTATAAAAGCGCAGGACTGCAGAGAGAGAGAGTTTGTCTTGGGACGCAAGCACATTTAACAATGCGTGACAAAGCAGACAGGCAGATCGTTACAAAACACCGTGCGAATTGACGGATTCGGTAAATTAGACTTTCATTTGCACCGTGGCCCCCTTTCCCAAAGGAACAGAGACCCACGGAGTCAACTGGAATGCGATAAAAGCCCTCATTACACTGCGTGCGGGGTCAATATACCAGCCTTCGCAAGCGGGCGGCGGAGCAGTGATGGGGACCCCGCAGTTCGCGTGATTATCAATTCCCAGGTTCACAAATGTACTCCGCCGAAAGCCAACGGGCATGGCTGGGACGAGCGCAACAATGCGCGGCTCTGTTTCTTGTGCAGCGCATCATCTGGTTCACATTTACCGTTTAAAAGCATCGGCCAGAACATTTCTTTGGGTTTTCTCCACGTCGTGCCATTTCAAAAGGACGACTTGTGGGCAGAAATTACACCGAAATTCCCTCCTTTTCTCTTTCATTCTTCTGCCAAATATATTTGAGGGGGTCATCGCTCGAAATGAAAAGAGTACAGTGGGTCCTTTGCGACTGTCATACTGTATATGGAAAATGTGTTCTCTCCTTTGGCCAGTTCATCTCAAATTAAGTCATCTTAATTGTCCTGGATAAAGAAAATGTTACAATTCATCGCACATACGTGGCAGACTGTCTCCCATGGGAACTGTCGGAAAAAGGGCGGCCCTGCAGGCCTGCTCGTAAATTCGGTTTTTATCACTGGCGTGAGGAGAGGGCAAGAAATGTTTTGTAAGACCTCAAATGGCTTCCAGACAAAAAGGAAAGTTTCGTCGTCAGAGAATACGAGGCTGTATTTCTTGAGCTTTTGTTTCAAGCAAATAATCAATTCAGTCGCTTGTGGATGTGTGCTTTTATCATTATTATTGCGTTTGTATACCCAGGAAAGGCTCCCTAGGTCTCAAGACACTTTTTTTCAACAGGTTCCTGCCAACTTTTCACAGTCGAGCAGTGCTGTTGCTACGTGTGTTCCCAATTTAGTAATTCGCAAGTATTTATTGGGGGTTTGGAATGTTTGACCAGTACCAGTTACATTATGGTGGAGAGGAACCTGCAGAAGCTGAGGAAAACCCTGCAGAACAGAGGGAGAACATACAAATGCCACGCAGGAAGGTGCCCCAGTCGGGCATGAAAGGCAGAAACTTCTTGCTGTGAGGTGCCGATGTTACCACTGTACCTCCCTGCCACCCAGTACATTCCTATGGTATCCAAACGATCAGTTTGGTCTCAGACACTCCACATTATCCTGCCGGCAGTACTGTCTCGCCGGCTAAATAAAGGCAGAGATGACAGTAACAGAACAGCACCAACTTGAGTACACTTAGTTTTTTTTTTTACCTGGGTACAGACGTGTCTCAAGCATTGTGGTTCGCTCAACCAGCTGCCCTGGTTAATTGTGCTTGACAGTGGACATTACAGAAGCTGTGCAGGTTATTTAAAAAAAACCAAGCCGTGTCTGTAGGGATCAAGGTCCATAGTTTTAAGCATTTCTCGCAAATCACTCACTGAAAAACACATTCCAATCATCCCAGCACTAGATCGCTGGATTCGGTAGTGCCGCACCACCTATGCCCGCATTACAACATTAAAACACACGCAAGCATAAGTCGCGTACGATGCATAACCTAACACTCGCTGCAACATCGGTAGCTCACTCTGCAGAGCGTTCTATTGTGCACGCGTGTAGCGACGGTCACCGCGCTGCCGGTGGCACTTGAACAGACCCCGCGGAGCTCCACCGAGTGCCCCATTTGTTCGAGGCTCCCTCGCACGCCTCCGCGGGGCTGCTACGTGCGCCGCTATTTATAAAAGTCGCGCCTCTCGGACGACAAGCCTTGCACCAGCTGATTTTACAGCTCCCCTGGGCACACCGTGGACCGACTGGCATCTCGTGGCCACAATCGCCACCAGCTGTTTTAAACGTGGGGCAACCCTTGAAGTTGAAGGGGCCCGTGCAAATTTGCAGACGGACCCTGGAGTTTTCCTTAAACATTTGCCAGAAACCGCATCCCAGCTGTCCTTTACAGAGGCAGGGAGGTAGGCAGCCACGCAGCCGGTGCCAACATTTGAGACAAAGCGTCCCATTGATTGTAATTTCAGCCAAACATTTAGTCAGTGCTTATTAACTTAGTTGTGGGATGAAAGCAGAGAACCCGGAGGAAATGCACGCAGAAGGGGATTAGAAGCAACAATCAAAAAATGACAGTAGCACGGTTGCTGTGGTGACAATTTTCAAGGTACGCTGTCAAGTGTCACGACATGCCGATCATCACGATAACAGCCATCTCAGGGCTCCCGAATCATAATGCACGTTTTCACGCCCATTGTCATTTTTGTACTCAGACTTGGTGGCGATCTTATCTGGGAGTCAACCCAGGATCTTGCAGAGACTCCCCCCCCACTCCGGACAAGAGTGGACAAGAATACTCGTTGATTGATTGACGCTGCGAAAAATAAAGTGAAGATCAACATTGAAAACTATTATTGTTACATTCATTGGGAGGATTGGGAGCCTATTAATCAGTGTACGAGGTGGCAGCTCATCATTTATTCCTTCCTTGTTCATTGAAGATTTTTTTTTCAGTTTACTTTTCGTCCTATAATATATTGCTACGATTTGACTTTCAGTTGAACTGTCCTGATGTTGCTGTTGACATATGGTCTTCTCCACAGGTCGGATTTGTAATAAAACCCCCAAAAAACGTTATTGTTGCTGATTTTCCGTTCTTATGTCGTTGTTGTTGCGGTGCCGTTCAATCCGCAGCTCTGTGCAGCGCTTTGTGACCCCCGGGTGAAAAGCGCTCTATAAATGCAATTATTATTATTATTATCTTGAAATCATCATCAGCTCAGACGGTGTCCCATTCCCACCGTCGTGTTGCATGGGGCCTGCGCTCAGATTCTCCACGACCAACACGGCCACGGTGGTGCCTGCGGTAACACAGACTCGATTGTTGAAATGAGCACCACCTTGTGTGGGCGTTAACACCGGTTATCCCATGGAGAGACTCGTTCACGCCGCAGAAATTGTGGAATTTCCACTGGGCTATAAACAGCGTTCGGTCAGCATGGTGGTACAAATCAGGCTTCACAGCAAGAAGCGCCCCTGTTCGATTCCCGGCTCGAGTGCCTTTCTGTGTCGAGTTTGTGTTTCCCCCTTGGCCGCGTGGGTTTTCTCCGGGTACCACGGTTTCCTCCCACAGCAAAAAAAATACAACTCACTATTTGGCAGAAAACAATTCAACATATTGACGCAGTGTCTGGAAAATGTTGGCGCTGGATTACGGCGCGGCTGCCTCCCCTGTCCGCTGCCCCTCTGCAGTTCCTCGCGCCTCTGAGTCGCTGACGTCTCTCTTGGAGAGTGATTCCACTGTGTGATTCCACTCTCCAAGAGAGTGGTACCTCATTATCAATACGTGGCCCAGCAAAAACAACTCTGAGTGCTAAGCTCCCCTAGAGGGCAAATTCCTGCCAGTCGTCTTTAAACAAATCTGATAACATTCGGCTGCGATGTTGGCAGGTGGTGTCAAGTGCAGGCGCTTCCATCTTTTCCAAAATAACCAGCAGGAGGTTAAGAGTAGGCGAAAATACTCGAGGGGCTCTCTAGAGATCCCTCTAGCGGAGGCCCTTCAGCCAGCAGTGGCGTGAACAAGTCATTGCAAGGTTGCGCCTTTATCCATAATGTATGACTCAGTCACGTGTTACGTTGGCGAAATTTCAATCACTACTTTGTACAAACATAGTAAACAGCCCGTATAGATACTATATCTGTAATTTAATAAAAAACCAGCACTGTTCGAACACACATCTAAGTAACAGCCTAAAGATTCGAATTGTAGACCATGCAATTCGTCAAGCAGTAAAACAAACCACATTCTTTTATTTCATCTCCTCTAAAAGAAATGCTAGTTTTGCAACCCAAACAGCGCCCTGGATTATAAAGAATAGTTTTCTTGTCCGTATGGGATTTCCTACTATTGCGCGCCTTAGACAAATAGACGAGTTGTTTATTACAAAGGGGAAGCGCAGAGCTGTGTGTGAAGCTTGCGGCGAGCTCGACTCTGTTTGATTGTTCTCATCTCATTGTCAGAAACCGCTTAGTCCTCCTGGACAGGGTCGCGGTGAGCCGGCGCCTATCCCGGCAGACAGAGGGCGCAAGGCAGGTATATACCCACGAAGGGACGCCAGTCCATCACCAGGCACTTGGGGAAATTTAGTCTGCGAGCCAATTAACCTATGCAGCGGAATGTTTTTTTGGACTGTGGGAGGAAACCGGAGTGCCCAGCAGAACCCACGCGGACACGGGAAGAACATGCAAACTCCACACAGAAAGGCACCCGAGCCAAGATTCGAAACAGGGACCTTCTTGCTGTGAGGCGACAGCGCTACCCACCGGGCCACCGTGCCGCCCTGTTCGATTATTTTAAAAAAAATCCACAAATGGACTGAACGAAATGCAACGCAGCCGCAAAACTGAGATTTTTTTTCTTTCGCAAACTTTTTTTCGAAAACCCCACTCGCTAAACGTAATACGCAGGGGACCACAAATAAACGAGAGGGGAGTGGCTGCCTTTGAGCTCTGCATATCAAGCGACTCCCTCTAAGTGACGGGCGTTTTGGTGACACGCATCGCTCGTTACGCACGACGCGGTCACAATAATCAATGTGAGGCATTGCTGCGAGATGGCCGCTGTGAATTTGTAAAGGGATTCATTGCAACTGGACATTTGTGATTTGGGCACGCGTCGTCAGGCGTATGATGGTGGTTGTGTGTGTGTGTGTCTTTAATAACAAATGTATTTTGTTTACACAGCAGCTTTCACGCAGAGGAACCAATCGACTGCGGGGAAACCGCAGGGAGCTTAGCGGCAAGGCAGCTAAGTGGGACTCCGGATAACTGCGTGGCTACCTTAACCCCCCCCCCAACCAGTGCCGTCTTAACGCATGGACACGCTGGGCAGTTGCCCGGGGGCCCCACGAGCATAGGGGGCTCCATGCTAATCTATGTATGTTGTGACTTGCTGTCAGTAAATAAATACTTATGTAGGTAGCGCCGGTTTGCCCGGGGCCGATAATTCTGTTAAGGCGACACTGCTCTCAGCCTCTTCGTGGATTCATCGAATCCGCGAGCTGTCCCGTCTTCGAATAGCTCCGATATTGAATGACTGTGCGCGGCGCGTTACGGATTGCGTATCTAGATTTAGTTTTATTACGAAGTTATTGACCAATACATGAACGACTGGTGAGGTAGTTGTGGGAAGGAACCGGGGAACCTGGGTGGAGATACTCGCAGAGCAGAGGAAGAACAGCAGCGAAGTAGGCGCTGAGAGGTGGGGTGCAACGTGGGAATCGAACCGCTTTGAGAGCAACGACGTTCATTCTCTGAGATGCAGACGCTACCACTGCACCGGCTGGCCTGCCTCACAGTTCTAATTGTAGTGCTCGAAAACCGATTTAGACGCTGACAATGACAGCCACAGTGAATCCAATCAATCTTCAAACCCTGTGTCAGAGGACGTTTTCCTCACAGAGACACAAATAGGTCTCAAAAGCATCATGGGAATTTGCCACCGTGATTGAACACGCATGGTCAAGCCACGTGACCTCAGAGCACCTCTCAGCGCCGTCCCGTCTGTCAGCATACCTGACTGAGGATGCCTCTGACGAGCTAGGCGAAACGTCGCGAGGTGGAGAGAGGGGGAGCGATCGACGCGGCCGTCCCGAGAGAGCAGCTTTTCGAAGTAATCATCATGCATCGAGCCGTGAAAACCTACATCGTTACAGCATACAGTCCATCAGCTTTCCAGACGATTATTATTAAGAATCATTCCTTTAAGAGCGCACACTCCAGACCTGCTTCAAGACTCTGAGATGCACAGCTATAGGCGATGCGCCCCAGGCAGTTGCGACACGAGGCTAAAGTATTGCCAATGATAAATGAAGACTCTAACCGCCATTCCGGTTTGACGAGTTACCGGTGTCACATCATGACAGAGAGCTCAAGGGAGTTTTCCTAGAATCGACTGAGTTTATTCTGCAGGACGGCGCGGTGGCACAATGAGTAGCGCTATCGCCTCACAGCAAGATGGACCCGGGTTCGATTCCCGGCTCGGGTGCTGCTTTCTGTATAGAGTTTGCATGTACTCTCCCCGTGTCCGCGTGGGTTTTCGCCGGGCACTCCGGTTTCCTCCCACAGTCCAACAAACATGCTGCTGCATAGGTTAATTGGCTTGCAGACTAAATCGCCCACAGTGCCCGGTGATGGACTGGCGTCCCATCGTGGGGGTATCCCTGCCTTGCGCCCCATGTCTGCCAGGATAGGCTCCGGCTCACCGCGACGCTGTACAGGATTAAGCGGGTATTGATAATGATTCTACAGGGCAAGCAAACACATTACCTATATAAGTAGCTGTGTACTAGGTAGGCAGCTAAGGTACAAGCAAAATAGTGTTAAGGTTGAACGTTTACCGAAGACAGGCTATGAATTAAATGATGTAAAGAAGGAAACAATCTTGCACTGAGAGGCGATGACTGATGATGGCTGATTAACTTGAAATTGTCTGGAAGGGAGGGCGGCGGATTGCGAGAGGCGCGTGACTACATCGTACAGGCACACAAAGCACTCGAGTCACAGAACGCCAGAGGATGGCCTCCAGCGTGGGAGGCGAAACGTCGCGGAGGAGACAGCGAGCAGCGGTCGACGCGGCTATCCTCAAAGAGCAGCTTTTGGAAGCAATCGTCACGCATCGAGCCGTGACAAACATGCATCGGTGCAATGATTAAAATAATCCCAACAGTAAACCGTGCACTGTAGCAGACGCCAACAGGTAGGGAGCAAACTGCATCAAGTGGATCACTTAATGAGAACTGATCTCAAGAGACGGTCGCTGGGTAGAGAGAAATCACGTGGAAACTCACAAGCAGGCCATTCACGAGCCGTATCTCAATTTGATGGAAAACGCACGCTGTCGCCGCTCCAATACTTTTCTCATGAAGTTCAACAGTTCGGTGTCAGAATGTTATTGGTGCCCACTGTCGCGTTGGAGGCATCATCAAGCCAAATGTCACTTCGGAGAGAGGAGGAACGCTCGACACAGCGATCCCAATAGAAAAGCATTGCGACAGAGTATTGAACAGCAATTCATCTATTCTGCTGAAGAACATTGATTTTAAAGTGAACGATAAACCCGACGATTCCTCCAACCTGAAGGGCGAAACGTCGCGAGTGAGAGTGGAGGAACGCGTGACACGGCTATCCCAACAGAGCAGCTGTTGAGAGCAATCCTTATACACCGAACTTGTTTAAAACTACATCATTCAAGATCACTTAACATCAAGTTAACATCAATTTGGCAGCTATAGCTTTACGTTTTTGAAGAGTCATGCATCGGAACGTAACCACCCTTGATCTAGCTGGCAACGCAGATGATTTTTTTTATGCCATATATAACCCGGCGGCTATATTTAACTTCCGGGAATTCTAAGTTTGGCAAGATCACAATCCCACGGAGGTTGTCAAGCCCTCTAACCGTGAGACACGAGACACACGATCTTGCTCTCCCAGCATCTCCAGACCATTGCAACCATTACGTAAATGTTTCATCAGCTCAGCGCCCCAGTGTCCCCAACGGTGACTTGGAAGCTAATTTGAAGCAGTTGATTTGGAACTTGTTGCTGTGTAATGATGTCGAGCCACACGGCTCTGTGTATGACAACTGCTCTCAACAGCTGCTCGGTCAACAGTGAAGAACAGTACCATTTCACAGCACGCAGCACAAATGTCAGCCCTGTGAAGCGCTTTGTGACCCTCGGGTGAAAAGCGCTCCAAAAATGCAATTATTATTATTAAATATCAAGCTTGTTCTGGATGAGACAGAATACGGAGAGATGAGAAAATCACAGAGAGGTGAGGGGAAAGTAGCCATGCATTCAGCCAGCGCCAACATCTGCCAGATACTGCGTCCTATATATTATAATATCAGCCAAAATGATGATTGGGGTTTTCTTTTACTTGTGGGAGGAAATTGGGGAACTCAGAAGAAACACAAGCACACCAGGTGGAGAACTCATCACAAATTCCAAGCAGGAAGCTGCCCCAGACAGGAATCGAACCGCCTGGGGCCAGGACTTTCTTTCTGCGAGGGACGGACATTTCCGCGAGATGGCCAGCCTGCCAATCGGGGCAGCCGTGGAGAGCGGTCCTCTCTCCTTCGAGACATTTCGCCTGATGGCGCCTGCAACGTGCTCAAGGGCTCCAGTGAGATTCCGCGACCGCAAACAACGTCTGAACACGCTGCCAACGGGGCCACGGACGTAACGTTATCATCGGTCCGGCGTTCGCCTGCAGGCAGCGTTTTTTTATTCGTTTGCGAACCGGGGGACGTTCCGCCGCGCGGCTCGTGCAGTGCCGCGACGGGGATCCGCGTGAAGGGTCGGTGGCAGCGCAAGCACGGCGCCTCGCCTTATCTACGGCGTGCAGCAGCGCACACGGGGGGCTCCGCGGTGCAAGCGCGCGGAGTGAAAGTGGGCTCCTGATAACAGTCGTGAGCACGCGCTTTGTAGTGGAAGCGATTACAGTCACCGCCTGTGAGTTACAACAAAAACCGCGGTCCCAGAGCTATATCATAAATACACTCATAGAGAACTGCGATTAACACAATGTGAAACGGTCTAATGTCACATTTTCAGCGGTGATGATTATCCAAACGATGGTCCGGATGTCTTGTGACCCCCATTTAATTGCTTACACTGGTTTCCTTTGCTCATTTATGTTGAAAATAACCGTGTGGGCGGCACGGTGGCCCGGTGGGTAGCGCTGTCGCCTCACAGTGAGAAGGTCCCAGATTCGAATCTCGGCTCGGGTGCCTTTCTGTGTGGAGTTGGCATGTTCTCCCCGTGTCCGCGTGGGTTTTACACGGATACTCCGGTTTCCTCCAACAGTCCAAAAAAACATGCTGCTGTATAGGTTAATTAGCTTACAGACTAAATTGCCCTCAGTGCCCGGTGATGGACTGGCGTCCCATCGTGGGTATATCCCTGCCTTGCGCCCTGTGTCTGCCGGGGATAAGCTCCGGCTCACCGCGACGCTGTGCAGGATTAAGCGGCTTCTGACAATGAGATGAGATGAATAACCTTGCGCATTCATTTGCTTATTTCCGTTGGTTGATGCGAGTTCGTATTCCACTCAAGAAGGGCTTGCAGTGAGCGTTTGAGCTCATGAACGATAACACACCGGAAAAGCTATGACATGGGGGTCACAACATATCTGGACCACCCTCTCCCTGTAGAGTGGGCACGGTAGCGTACCTTAAGTGTGCCAATCATGTGAAGTTATTGGCAGTAGCTGCTGTGTAGCTGTAGCCAATATCATAGCCGATACAATACAATGCTAGAGACAATATAATCGCAATGCTATAGTCAGTATACTGTAAGAATTGACTGCATGGTTAGCAAGGTGTGACTGATAATCTATGGACCTCAAGGGCTGTGAAATAGCGCACAGTTCTGGAAGAGTGCAGATGAGTGCACAGACGTGATGTGCAGAGGGATGCTAAAGTTAGTAATCGGGAAACGCAAAGAAAAAAAAACTGGGGCATTTAATGTTTTGAAAAGTATTACAGACTTCCCGGGACAGTCGCCTCAATTCGTAAACAATCCCAGCAAAACCGGGACAGGTGGCAACCCTTGTGGAATCAGGCCCTCTCTGCGTACGTCCAGAAAACTCAGACCTGGGTTTTGCCTCAGCTGGTGAGGCCCCTTGAGCTGAGCAGCTCTTATTATGAGGATCACCACAGCCTGAGACCATCGGTATTGGCAGCAGCTACACAGGACATTGCAGCGAAATATCTCCGCTATTATTACATCAGAGACCCACGTACAGACCCACTGACCTCCCGTGTTTCCCATCTGCTGGTTGGTT
This sequence comes from Mordacia mordax, assembly GCA_036362905.1. NCBI lineage: Eukaryota > Metazoa > Chordata > Hyperoartia > Petromyzontiformes > Petromyzontidae > Mordacia > Mordacia mordax. Next base: position 3,808,721 of record JAZEWT010000030.1, on the reverse strand, counting down.
CAAGTGGAGCCCTGGGAGATAACCTTGAACGAACCACATTGAGATTGCCAGCCCATTGCACTAATGCAGCCTCTCCGTGGATATATTACAACGCAGTCTAAACGTGCTCTGTGTGCGCACGTGTCTTAGTGCCGTATTAGTGCACGTGCTATAACTCACAAGCAAATGGAGAAACAACATTAATAATAATAATAATTGCATTAAGAGAGCGCTTGTTACCCGAGGGTCACAAAGCGCTGCACAGGGCTTGCGGTGAGAACGGCCACGCGAACAACAACAGAGAGCGGAAAATCAGCAACATGTTTTTTTTTTACACAAGTGTGCGTTAATACCGTGCGTTTCCTCTCCGCACTTCAAGTCTAACGATCGTGATCACAAGTGGCTGTAGGGACTGTGACCCAAGTTCCACTGAAATGCCCTCTGCTTCACAAAGCCCTATTCATGTGTTCCACTACCTCCCCACCCGTGCCCCCCGCCCCCCCCCCGACCAAATTATGCTGCCAGATGTAATCAGTGGATAATGATTTTTGACAAGTGTTCCGCACACGAACTCTGCTCAAGTTGCCGCAGTTTATTTAATCATTGTACGAGTTCAAGAACGCCAGACATTTTGTGAGTGCGGCGTTACCAGAAGTGGGGATGTATCATTGGAAAAAATAATCTCACAATACTCTGTGCGAATCCTTTATCTTGACTCGTATATTATTACACAAATGACAGACTTTTGTGTGAACGTAAAAACGTAAAAAACAATGCTTCGCTTCATGCAGAAGAGGGCGGCACGGTGGCCCAGTGGGTAGCGCTGTCGCCTCACAGCAAGAATGTCCCGGGTTCGAATCTCGGCTCGGGTGCCTTTCTGTATGGAGTTTGCATGTTCTCTCTCCGTGTCCGCGTGGGTTTTCGCCGGGCACTCCGGTTTCCTCCCACAGTCCAAAAACATGCTGCTGTATAGGTTAATTGGCTTGCAGACTAAATTGCCCGCAGTGCCCGGTGATTGACTGGCGTCCCATCATGGGTATATCCCTGCCTTGCGCCCTGTGTCTGCCGGGATAGGCTCCGACTCACCACGACCCTGCACAGTACTAAGCGGTTTCTGACAATGCGATGACATGAGCCATGCGGAAGATTTACAAACTTTCCTAGGCACTGCCAGCTTAAAAAAAAATAAAATTGACCATGCTGGCAAAATCTAAACGTGTGGCGATCCGACCTGGCTCCGCATGTATCTCTGTAATGAAATCTAGACGAGCGATGTGAGATCGGAAACAGGGCTGGGTCTTCTTGATGTCGTGTTGACGCTAATGCGGTGCCCGTGGTGCAGCGGAAGTGTGGTGGCTGGCGCTGTGCGACAAACACGGTCACTCGAGTCACATTCCGGCTCGTGGCCAACACCGGCGACGATTTTCTGAACGAGTCCTGGGCATTGCTTAGATTGACTCAGCCCGAAATGAGTACCCGGTGTGGTGAATAAACTTCTTCACTGGGGAGACAAAGGCGGCCGGGCGTGGTGCTGGCCACCCACCCCTTCGTGTGCTGTGCTGACCTTTATAGGTGCTCGCTAATGGCAGGGTGGTACAATAGTAACATCTGCGTGGGGCAGTTCGATCCCTGCCTCGGGTGCCTATCAGTGCGGCGTTATGGTGTTCTTCCCCTCTTATACTTGGGGTTTCCTCTGGGTTCTCCAGATTCTTTCATAATTAGAAAAAGCCCGGCTATCAGCCCGGCTATCAGCCCGGCTATCAGCCCGGCTATCAGCCCGGCTAACTGCCCGGCTAACTGCCCGGCTAACTGCCCGGCTAACAGCCGGCCCTCCTTGTCTGCATCACGCTTCAGCTCCCCTCCTACCCCCATCTGGGCAGAAGCCACGTGGTCGCAGTAAAAAAGTGAATTATGACCCAAATCATGGCAATGGGAATGCTAGCCGGGTGCACTGTACCAAGCACCCTGGCGGGTACACTGCTGTCACCTGCACCGACCGCACCCCAAGGTGCAGGGCGCACACGAGTGACAGATCCACTGATACCGTCGGTTCAAAAATGTAAACAAACCGTTTAAGTATAGGAATCGTATTTAAAATCGAAATTCAGTGACCCGTTCAGAGTACATCAGCAACTGTCGTGGTGCTTTGATTGACGTGCGATGTTATCAAGCTTATGTATGGCTCGATGGAACATCACTCAAAACAGACCTTTCGTGCGGCTCTGAAAGCGGAGTGTACTTATTCCTTCTGGCGTGGGGCAGTTGACAAAGTCACTCATTTGTCTCACGGCCTTGGCATTGGCAACAATCTTCAATTTGCATTCACTCGTCTCCGCGATGCTATCGAAGCCACTTGGCACTTGGCTTACATGGTGGCGCCAAGATGACGAGTCAATACAAATTCAAGATTATTGCCAAGGCCAAGGCCGTTCGGGAAATATGAGTGACTGTCAACGGTCCGTGCCGAATAGATTTTTATTAGTTTCTCGAAGCAAGAAGAATACAGGTTAGATTCCCAGCTCGGGTGGCTTTCTCTGTGGAATATGTATGTTCTCCTCATCTCCGTGGGAGCATTCGTCGGGTACTCCGGTCTCCTCCCACTGTCCATGGCATGAAACCCACGGTCCAAAGCTACGCTACTGCCTCCATAGCACAACGTTTAGTGAAACAAAAAAAACATAACACGCTTGAGAGCAGCAAGATTGCGCAGAGCACAACAGCACTAGGGTGGCGCCGTGGGTCAAACCCCTAGACTAGCGACAGGAGAACAGGAAAGCCTGGGCCCCAAGCCAGGTTGCTCGGAGTGATTCGTTTGTCTGACATTTGTTGTGTCGCAGGAATCCTGCATACAAAGCTCGCACGCTCACGAGACACTTTATGCTGTAAAAACAAACATTTATCTAGTGTTAGAGACGGGCGCCAGCGTTAGAGAGAGGAGCTAGCGTTGTATCGCTGGAATCCCACACCCAGGGCTCGCAAGCTCACTCGGTACTTTATGCTGTAATAATAATAATCACCTAAACGTCTGTCTATCGATTGCCCCTGGCAGAGAGACAGATGGTTTCAGAAGAAAGGACTCTGCTCAAGGGTGTGGTCCGCGCAGTTCCTCGCGAGGCGGGGGTCAGGTCTCCGTCACCATCCCCCCACGCTCGCTCCAGGTTTCCGGAGTGGAAACGCTGAGTGGATCCAGCGTGGGCGTCGGCGGCGGCGGCGGGGGGGGCCTCCGAAATAACGGCATTCCCACTGCTAATGAGTGACGCTGGATGAGACGGACACCCAGGAGGCCTCCGACAAAGGGCGCTCTTGTGAACGAGACCGCAAATGCACACTCGTGCCCTTAAAGAAATTCCGTGAGACGGAGCAGCTGAAAATTCCTATGGTCACCCAACTTTCCCCGGGAAAGGCAGGTGGCGTTGCTTTAGGACATACCACATATGTCCGTGGTTATGTTTACGAGGCTGTCAGAGTTTCATATCCAATTGGGCCATCGGCGTCGTGCCACCAGGCAAAGTGTCCAGTCAAAGCGGTCACGTCCTAGCAGTACAACACTGCACATGAGGGAAGAGTGCACGTTAAATAATATCGCTTTGCATTTTTGTAATTTTATTCTCCCCACTCATGTTTCAATGTGGGCGGCACGGTGGCCCAGTGGGTAGCGCTGCCGCCTCACAGCATGAAGGTCCCCGGGTTCGAATCTCGGCTCGGGTTCCTTTCTATGTACAGTTTGCATGTTCTCCCCCGTGTCCGCGTGGGTTTTCGCCGGGCACTCCGGTTTCCTCCCACAGTGCAAAAAACATGCTGCTGCATAGGTTAATTGGCTTGCAGACTAAATTACCCACAGTGCCCGGTGATGGACTGGCGTCCCATCGTGGGTGTATCCCTGCCTTGCGCCGTGTGTCTGCCGGGATAGGCTCCGGCTCACCGCGACCCTGTACAGAACTAAGTGGTTTCTGACAATGAGATGAGATGTTTTAATGTTGCTTCCAGTGTCACGATATGAAGTTTGGATATGTGCCTCCCACAAAGCGGTGTTTGTGACAAGGCCACTGGGAGTACATTTTTTCACAAGACAGATAAAACTGGTAACATTTGCGGCTCACTTAAAAAAATGGTCCTTCCAAGGCAGTTCTATTCCCCTGTTATAATAAATAGGACGCAGCAGTGCCTCAACAGTTGACGCCGGCTAACCAAATGGTTGCCTTCACCCAACCTCCGTGCAGTTTCTGGCAGTGCCTCGGTGCTTTTGGCTGAAGGGCGCTGTATAAATCATTGTTGTACTAAATCAAAAACAGAAATCATTGTCATATCACCAGAGTTGAAATTTAGTCAAATTAAGTCCAAATCCAATTTTATTGCAAGCTCATCTCATTGTCACAGGGCGCAAGGCAGGGACATACCAACGATGGGACGCCAGTCCATCACCGGGCACTGAGGGCAAAATACTATACATGCCAATTAATCTATGCAGCAGCATGTTTTTTGGACTGTGGTAGGAAACCGTAGTGCCCGGCGAAAACCCACGCGGACACGGGGGAGAACATGCAAACTCCACACAGAAAGGCACCCGAGCCGAGATTCGAACCCGGGACCTTCTTGCTGTGAGCCACCCCTTCTTGCTGTGAGCCACCCCCAATTTTAATGTGAAGGTCATATATCTGTGCAGTCAGTAGTGAGGCCTTCAAATTGTTGCAGGAACCCAGTCAGGTCCTGTGAAAAAGGGCCAGTGGCCTGAACATCACCTCTTATATGGTTTTGAACTTAAAGGCCAGAGTACAATTGACAAAAGTACAGAATGTCCATTATAATCATAGGTGGCTGCCCAGATTCAAACCCAGGGCTTCAGCCTTCATAGATCAGGATCTAAGTGCTGAATCATCTGATCAGCTCTGGAATGTTAATAGCATTATCGAGTTGCCTGGATATGAACACAGAAATTTTAACTCCTGAGCCGACAAAGCACTTCCAAATGTGGGACTCTTATGTAAAATGAAAACTCCAGACAACACGTTGTGATCATCAAAGGCAAACAAAACGTTGATGTTTTCATGGGTCACATCGTCCATTCCTTTACAATAACTACAAATAGCAAGTCTGAACGTGGACTGTCTGCCGTGAGGAGTGAACATCATTGCTGATGGCAGTTAATCAAGTCGCACATCATTAAAGTTTTGTTAGACTTAAAAAAATATATGAACAAAGAATCCCACAATGGTGTATATCTATATATATTAGGAAATAAATGTGGCGAATGTTTTGATGTATGTATGCACTGAGGGTACTGGGTTCAAATCGTTTATACGCACACATTTTCTCTGCACAACACAAAGGCTTTCATGTTTTTCTTCAGATTTACTCTCAATTTTTATTGCTTACTCTTCTGAGACGTTCCCACTACTTCAGATTTAAATTCCCACTTTCGCACTCTTAAGCTACTCTTCTGCCTTGACCATCACGTCAGAAGAACGTGTTGCACGCTTGGAACACGATCGCCCGTAGGCCGGCTCCTCTGCTCGGAACACCGATGACAATCCTCACCTTTACCAGGTGGCTGTTCACCCACTTTGTGAAGGTCTTCTTCTGTATGCGCTCACGCTCATCTGCAGGCAACACGCGAATGCAAGCCATGAAAAATTAATGAGGAATAAAGAAAACCTGAATGGGACACAGAGCATCCATTCACAATCATCACCATACCACCCATTGTACCGTGAGCTGTAAATACAAGGCGATCCTGTGGCATGATTTTGAAGCGGAAGGGGGGCACGACAGTCAATGGCACACAAGCGTGAAACACAGAGCGAACCCTGAACAGAATGAGCAAGAATAAGAACGGCTTGCGTGAAAACCGCCGCGGAACCGCTCAGTCGCTGTGTAAATATCGCACCGACGTTTCATGCCTCCACTATGATAAGGATTTAGAAGAGAGGCAGCTCAGGGCAACGCAGATATCCGTGGATTAGAAGCTCGAGTCGAAGCGGTAATTTGTTTTCTCTCTTTTAACACCATTTTGTACTGGACAAAAAGACACTCATATATATCCATCCATCCATCTTCATCCGCTTATCCGGGGTCGGGTCGCGGAGGCAGCAGTCTGAGCAGCGATGCCCAGACTTCCTTCACCCCAGACACTTCCTCCAGCTCTTCCGGGGGGACCCCGAGGCGTTCCCAGGCCAGCTGAGAGACATAGTCTCTCCAGCGTGTCCTGGGTCTTCCCCGGGGCCTCCTGCCGGTGGGACATGCCTGGAACACCTCCCCAGGGAGACGTCCAGGACTCATATATATAATTATTTTAACAACTGGAAAAACACGCTTATCAGATGAATAGCCTGTGATTGACTGGCATCCGATCCTGGATTTGGCGCTGCCTGCGCCCTGTGTTTGCTGGGATAGTCTCCAGCGCCTCGACAGGATTGAGTGAAGATTGATAATGAATGTATGAACAATGCGTATTCTTAGCTGGCTATCTTACGTTATGTCCCTGTTGCAATTGTAAGAATAGAGAATAAGAATTATAGAATGTGTACTGATCGCAGGCTCCACGCCTGGCCGTGCGCGAGACATGCATGCGGAAGTGTGAGGAAACCACACAGACGGGGAGGGGGAAGGTAGTCATGCAGACATCCGGAGCCAACATTTGCAAGACACTTAATCTGGGGGGGGGGGGGGGGGAAGTTTGTGCGAGGAAATCAGAGCACAGGGCAAGAACACAGTCTCGGGTAGGACTTTCTTCCCGTGAGACGTGGATGTCATAGAAAAGACGAGAATGACTCTCAAGAGATATTCTTCCGGAATAACGGTGTCGAGCGTTCCTCCTCTGTCCTTTACGATGTTTCACCTCACACGCTGTAGATATCATCAGGCTCCATCAACATATAGAGACACGTATATAATGAGGATCCGTTACCAGGCACAGGCTTAATGAGGTTCGCTCGTGTGAGCTCTATTGAATTCACAGTCTCTCTCCTAAGCAACCTCCCCGAAACGACAATCCTTGCATCTCTCTCTCATCTCTCTCATTATCTGAAACCGCTTAATCCTATATAGGGTCACGGTGAAGCCGGAGCCTATCCCGGAAACATAGGGCGTAAGGCAGGAATACACCCGACGACGGGACGCCGGTCCATCGCTGGGCATTGCGGGACAATTTTAGTCTGCGAGCTTTGCATGTGACTCGGATTTGAAAATAAGTCGGGTGAATTCCTGGACGGGAACTCAACATAATTACTGACACAAGCTTAATCGTTACCGCACACAGATGCTCACACAAAGACGCCCCGCAGAGCCGAGGCCCGTATGGTTAACTTCTGTTGGTTAATCGCTCTGAAGGCCAGCACAACACCAAGGGGCTGGGTGGCCAGCACCACACCGGACTGCCTTTGTCTCCCCAGTTAAGTTGTTCACACACTGCACCAGACACTCGCTTCTAATTGGAGGCGATGTCAACCGAAGGGATGGCCCCAGGATCGGTTCAGAAAAACCGTCACTGGAGTAGGAATCGAACTCGGGCGCGAGGTTGGTGGCCCAGCGCGCCAACCACAGAGCAACCTTTCTCACACACGCACATTCACTGAAGCCTTCCTTAACAAACTGACGGCTTCGGGAGGCATTCCTGTGTCTGACGGACTGTGACGTCACGTGCCCTAGTGATGTCAGTCAGACGCACTGACATCCCTAACGCGTCGCAGAATCTCCCCCTCGCTGCAAGGCGGGTCTGGAATCACAGCTGCCAGCTTAGATGAAACGATTCAAAGCGGCACGGTGGCACGGTGGCACGGTGGCACGGTGTCACGGTGGCACGGTGGCACGGTGGGTAACGCTGTCGCCTCACAGCAAGAAGGGTCCCGGGTTCGAATCTCGGCTCGGGTGCCTTTCTGTGTGGAGTTTGCATGTTCTCCCTGTGTCCGCGTTGGTTTTCGCCGGGCACTCCGGTTTCCTCCCACAGTCCATAAACATGCTGCTGCACAGGTTAATTGGCTTGCAGACTAAATTGACCGCAGTGCCCGGTGATGGACTGGCGTCCCATCGTGGGTATATCCCTCCCTTGCGCCCGGTGTCTGCCGGGATAGGCTCCGGCTCACTGCGACCATGCACAGGACTAAGCGGTTTCTGACAAGGAGATGATGAGATGAGATTCAAGCATTGCTGCAGCCTGGCAGCAAGAAGCCCCCCTAAATTCATTCCCCTGCTTTCTGTGTGCAGTTTGCGTGTTCTCCCTGTGTTCGCATGGGGATTTTGCTGGGTAGTCTAGTTTCCTCCCAGATTCCAAAGGCACGCTGCTGCTACGTTAATCGGCCTGCTGACTGAATCATCCCCGATGCTCGGCGAAGGACTATTTTCCAGGATAGGCTTTAGCAAAAATCACAACCCCCTATAGGAGTCGGTGGCAAGGACTGACATTGAATGAATTACAGTGAACATCAAAATCCTGCGGCATGGTCTAACTTATCACCGCAACAATCATCGCTTTTAAATTGGTGGTAATTTGCGCTACTCTAGTTGCACTTAACGAAACGAATGCACTTGTTAATTGGCTGCGATGTAAAAAAAAACCGGAAGCGAGTGGGAGGAAGGTTAAATTAACTCGGCATCCTTTTGAACTGAATCACAGCGCTGTCATACCAGGCATGACGTGAGATTGGCTTCGGTAAGGAACGCATCAAGCCGTGAAAGCTTACACCACATTACGCAGTTCTCAGAGGTCACACATTTTAATGAACTAGAATACAATTTAGCCTCACTTAACTGATGAATGTGTAACATAAAGCAACTGGATGCTTTAATTACCGTGTAGATTGCAGTATTATGAGCAGGGAAGGCAATGGTGAAAATTATGCATTGCTTATTTTACCATCAAAGTACACATATGAAGTACACAGTTCCACGCACTTTAAAGTGAACGCAGCGAGCTCTGCGGTGTTGCTGTACCTCTTCTGTAGTCGACAGACCTGAGGACACTGACCGCGACCTGATCGCGAGGCCTCTGCGTTGCCATGCCCCGCGCGACTGCGCTCCACCGATCCTCCGTTTACCATCGACGCGGAACCTGCGGTTCCAACTCCGATCGCGGGGACCAAGCGGCGAGGTCTCGAACCCGTCCACCACCCACACTGAAAGAGCCTCTCCGCCGGTCTTTGAGTTATGAAAGGATTAACAAGTCACTGCACCCACTGCTCTCAAAACAGCAAGCCGTTTGGAGCAACTGCAATGGTGACAAGTTGCTGCTACTATTGCAGCAAACTCGAATCTCAACAGCCCAATGTTGCGTCGTCACTCGCTCAAAAAAGCACCGCAGTGACACAATGGGGCCTTATATACCAATATGTGTGACCCAGTGTGGAGTTCATGTGATCGAGGTACAATGGCATCGTGTTCTTTACGCGTGTGCGAATACTGGGCACTGTTGTAAGAAAGGATTTTGCGCGAATACTGAGCAGTGTTGTGAGGAAGGCTTTTGTGAAAGGAAAAGGTTGTTCTTCAGATTTCTAACTTAGCAGGAGGAATATTGGCTCAGGGATAAAATTCATGGAACAAGCTATAGAATGTATTGCACAAGAAACTCTTATTTTATACGTAGTGCTGTTACCAACAGCATCTGGTCCTACAGAGGCATTTGTTTAACAAGGTTGATTAAAGGCCCTGTAGGGTTGATCTGAAAGGTCAATTGCCTGAGGAACCAATGCATATTATTTATTTGTGTGTTGAGATATGCAATGGAGTTCTGCTGGTGCTGTACTGGTAAAGTACCCGCTCTATGGGCGATATTGTTCCAAGTGTGCAACACATTTTCTGACTACCGTAACTTTTCAACCTGAATTTCTTTATGTCCTTTTGCGAATATTGCTGCTGGCTCTCTGCAGGGTTCAGAAGAGTGATCAATAAATGGGAAATAAAGCTGAAATAAGACATCCACCATGGCGTTGGACAGTTAAAGTCGAACCCGGACCCTCAGTGCGTACATACGTTTAAAAAAAAAGACTCCATTATCAATAGATCTCTTAATAGGATGCATTGGTTAATCACCTGAGTGCTCACACTAAACAATCATTGGCACAAGTATTGAGTCTGTTGATGATGCATCGTATAGATGTTAAGAGCTGGGCGCGATTTACCTAATGTCAGGAGATCCCCATCACGGTGAACTGCCATGTCCAGTGGACAGCAGTGGCAATCTTCCCTGACTGCTATGGCCAGCCCGTGGGCCCATCTCGGACGCCTTCTCGTGGCGACACATCGCCTGTCATTACGTACGATGCTGTGTGCCTCCTCCAAATGGGTCAGATATCATCGGTGACACGAGAAGTGCCAAGGATGTAAAACCTATCCCCTTATTCACATATGTATACTGGCAAAAGTACACACAGCATCAAGGATGCTCACGTGATTTAGTGCTCCAAATGGTTAAGATGATGTCTGTCACATCGTATTCAATCTCTGATCCATGTGCTGCGCCTTCTGTCTCAGAGAATTGCCCTTAGGAGGTGCTCTTTCGGGGCAGCCGTGTCGAGTGTTCATCCTCTCCCCTGTGACGTTTCGCCTCCCGCGTTGGAGGCATCACTCTCAAAGCGAGATGAGTGATTAACCAAAGAGAGGCAAGGAGGCAGGGAGGCAGAAGGCAGTCGCCTGAGAAGCCGCCACCAACATTTTACAGTCACTGCGCCGTCTCGATAATGAGACGTTATCGGCCACGTCGTGATGGGAGGAAACCAGGGGAACCTGGAGAAAAACCCACGTGGACACAGGGAGAGAACACACAAACTCCACACAGAAAGGCACCAGAGACGCGGACCAAATCCAGGATATTTTGCTGTGAGGCTCGACTGTTACCACTGTGTCATCATGCAAGTCATGTGAGTAAACGCACTCTTTTAACCCACGTATCGACTACATCTCGCGATAACTGATTATATCTCAGGGCGGCACAGAGGCGCAGTGAGTAGTGTTTCAGCCTCACGGCAAGCAGTATCCGAGTTTGCATGTTCATCCCATGTCGCTGGGGTTTCGCGGAGTATTCTGGTTTCCTCCCACAGTCCAAAGACATGGAGCCCAGGTTAATTTGTCCGAATAAATTGCCCCCGAGACCCTGAGATGGTTTAACTTGCTCATCCCTACCTGCTGGACAACTATTAATAACAACATAGCTGAACGACTCCTTCCAGCTTTAATGAAACTGGACTGACTGACAGATTATTTGCAAGAGAGACACATTACATCAGTCCGTGAACTATATTTCCGCAAAGGCAATTAATCATGTTTAATCCAATTTCATCGGCTAAACACACAACTGATGTGACACTTTGGCAGTGGGCAGAATTCGCTTAAATCATGAGTGTTGAATCGCGGATAATGCTCTGCCAGGGTCAACCCGTCTACATTACAAGGAAAACCACTCTCTGGTATTTGTTTGCATGGAAACGCATCCAGATATTCATTCCTACAGGGTGGCAGATGTCGCTCACAAAACAGTGCCAACGTTAATTACGGACACGTTTCTGGAAACATGACCAGTGTTGAGCAATGGGGAAACGTCTGAAAAATGACTCATCTAATAGACCGTGAAATATGTAAGGGTGGGCGGCACGGTGGCCCAGTGGGTCGCGCTGTCGCCTCACAGCAAGAAGCGCCCGGGTTCGAATATCGGCTCGGGTGCCATTCTGTGTGGAGTTTGCATGTTCTCCCTGTGTCAGCGTGGGTTTTCGCCGGGCACTCCGATTTCCTTCCACAGCCTAAAAAACATGCTGCTGCATAGGTTAATTGGCTTGTAGACTAAATTGCCCGCAATGCCCGGGATGGACTGGCGTCCCATCGTGGGTATATGTCTGCCTTGAGCTCTCTGTTGGCCGGGACAGGCTCCGGCCGCCACACACACCCCCCCCCCAGCAACTTTGTACAGGATTAAGCGGGTATCGATAATGAATGATTGATACAACGTTGGCAGACTGTGCTGAGCGTGGTATTTGGTGTGTAATGCATGCATGTGCGTGTGTCTATTACACACACACATGCGGTTAGCAGGCTGCGTTGCGCATCCCGAGACCCGTGTTCAATTCCTGCTCACCTCCAACACCAGCGACACATTTTCTAAACCGTTTCTGAGCCTCCCCTCGGTAAACTCGGCCTCAAATGAGTTCCTGGTGTGGTGTATTTAAATAAGATCATAAAAAATATATTTTTTAAAAGAAGCTTTCATTTCATAGAAATGCACTAAAAAATCCAACATGAAAATTATTTCAACTTCAAAACATTGAAAATTCACAATTTACATGGATTGTCCATATAAAAAGTAAACATTTAATTTAATTATTTTTTTTGAAGAGTTCATTTCTGGAGATGATTGATTATTGTATTGTCACCGGGAATGAGTAACTGTGCAAAATTTCAGAGTTGTAGGATGTTGGGAAGTAGGTGAAATATTAGTTGTAAGTTTTGCCCCTGACACCATACATACATACATTGTACGTTAAATAAAAGCTTCTAAAAAAAAACCCACTGGGGAGACAAAGGCAGCTGGGCGTGGCGCTGGTCACCCACCCACTCGAGTGTCGTGCAGGCGAACATACCCTGAAGGTTATAGGGGGAATCTTTATTATCGTTGTATTTTTAGGGCTGCGATTAAAACCTGGTTTTATTACCGCTCACGGCCAACGCCCGTGACGATTACCTACACCAGAGAGACGCCCGGGGTGGGAATCGAACCGCCTCCGGCAGGACATTGTTTCTGCGGCGTTAATGTTCAGCATCGACACCAGCCTTTCATCCAACGGGCGTGCAGGGCAGGTTTGTATCGCTGTACAGAAGGGCTACCGGGATGATTGATCACGCATTATATAAAGTACTGTATGTGCGTGTTTATGGGTCCTCGTTTCATGGGCTCCACACATTCTGAGCGCCCACTGTGCTCTCCCGTATTTAAAATGCACAGCCTGCCTTCGATATGGTCGATTGAGCAGGTGAGTGGCTCAGCTACTGTGTCACCTGCGTGAACACATTTTGTTAAAGTGCAAGATACAATGATAAGATGAGATATAAGGTAGGTATTCATCATCAGCCCCACTGAAACATCTCAAGGGTCCCGATGAGTCGGAGCCTATCTTGGTAGACACAGGGATATACCCGTGATGGGACGCCAGTCCATCGCGGCGAACTGGGAGCAATTAGTCAGCTGAGCCAATTAACCGAGACAGCAGCATGTCTCTGGACTGTAGGATGAAAACGGAGAAGTCAACGAAAACCCCCCATGCAAACTCTGCACAGGCACCCACAGAGTGAATTAATCCCGGAATGTGTTTGCAGTGATGTGGTGTCGCTACTAACTGCACCACCCCGCCGCGTGCAGATGGGTGACTGATTAACTGTGACCCTCCGACACTTGGTAGAGTAAACAAGCTCTCGCGTGCTTTTCATCTAATCTCAGTCAGAAACCGCTTCGTCCTGTACAGGGTCGCGGTGAGTAGGAGTCTATCCCGGCAGACACAGGGCACAAGGCAGGGATATACCCACGATAGGACGCCAGTTTATCACCGAGCACTGCAGGCAATTTCGTCTGCAAGCCAATTAACAATCCCTCAATACGATGAGAAACCAAATCAGTTGGCGTATTTGCCCATGACTTGACAACTTCGTTTGATTGACGGAGAGCAATAGTTAATAACTGACAATACCTCCACGAAGATATAACCCAATAGAAACTAAATATTAATTGAAATACTGGTTGTGACCTGCGATGCACTGCGTCAGATCCTGGGTATTCCCCCGCCTTGCGCCCTCTGTCGGCCGAGATAGGCTCTTCCCCCCCCCCCGACCATGTACAGAAGATACAGGAGACTAAGCTCTAAAGAAAGACGTCTCTATTGCGGCACGATCCGTTTCAAGGACACATTACAATGCTTTGCATGTTTTGCTACAAGCATGTGTGGGTGTTTTTTTTGGAAACTTGACAATGTAAAAGTGTTCATTTGACGTTTTAAAATCCTAACACTTGTACTATTTGTCATAAAGGGTAAACCCTACTTATTTGTGCACTAGCAGTGAGGAACGACGATAAAACCAGCAAAAAGAAAACTACATGCAGGTGACGTGAAATCCAATCAAACCACCAGAGAAAAAGCCAACCAATAAATATAATAATTAAAACTAAACTCAAAAGTGTGGACAGAGTTACAAGTCTTATCGCTGGCGCTGCTTCTGCCCCTGGAGCCAGACTTTAAAAGAGGAGATTTTGCCAAGAGGCACCACGGTGTTTTCACAGAAGCCTCCGACCGTTGCTGGGCGCGGTGACGTGCGCTACGGCGTTTCGGAACGCGTGCCAACCGCAGTTGGAAATAAATGACCCCGAGAACATCGCGAGCGGATTTATTCGTCGCAGCCGCTCCCAGGATGCCACCATTTCGAGCGAACGAGCATTTGGTGTGGGGTGGCAGAGCCATCCCTGGTGCGGCAAAGAAAATAAGCTTTCGAGGGCGAATGGAATCACAGCGTTATAGAGCAAGGGGTTCTCAGTCATTTGCACCTCAAAGCGCACCTGCCCGTTGTGGGTCTGGTCTTCACGGACCAGTAGGTGGCGCTCACGACCCACCGATGGGTCCTGAGAGCCACTGGTTCAGAGAGGCGGGTTTAGAGGGCATCGCTGCCGCATAATCGTGGAGCGAGTAAAGTTTTTAAACGCGAATGACAAGTACACATTTGCTGTGAACCGTTATCGTTCAGCATCGGGTGGAAATTTAATTACACTGAAGTAAATTGTGGGCTTATCTGTTGAGACGCTGCACGCAGATGGCAAAGTTTTGCACAATTATGCCCTGTAGCGGGCGGCACGGTGGCCCAGTGGGTAGCGCTGTCACCTCACAGCAAGAAGGTCCCGGGTTGGAATCTCGGCTCTGGTGCCTTTCTGTGTGGAGTTTTCATGTTCTCTCCCCGTGTCTGCGTGGGTTTTCGCAGGGTACTCCGAGTTCCTCCCACAGTCCAAAAACATGCTACTGCACAGGTTAATTGGCTTGCAGACTAAATTGCCCGCAGTGCGGGCAATTTATCGTGGTTATATCCCTGCCTTGCGCCTTGTGTCTGCCGGGATAGGCTCCGGCTCACCGCGACCCTGTACAGGGCTAAGCGGTTTCTGACAATGAGATGAGATGAGCTTGAAACTCACCTGCACCGCAAAACGGTGCTGTGGAGGAAAATACTGGTGGATCCAACGATTTTCTACAATTCCCAAAGCACCACTGGGCTTCAGAGATAACACTTAACCCTAATACATCATGTCGATTATTAAACCTGAATTTTTGAGGCACGTTTGAGCGTTATCACCTTGCACAGGAAGGGGGATTTAATTAAAATAATATTGCTGTTATTCTCTTGTTTCCATCATCGCCAGTGCCTGATCTTACCCAGCAGCCATTAGTCTTCGGTTACAGGAGCGAATGACTCGTGTGATATTACATACAACTTCAATGTGTTTCCCTCAAAACAATAACCAAGGACACACAGGTGTCGAGCTTTCCAGCCTAAGCAGCACTGCCCACCTGTGCTCTTACAATCGAACAAAGATAAAGGTCCCTCCTTCCGTATAGCCTTGGCAGACTGTACATTGAAGTGCTGATAAGGAGGGGGTGGGTGGCCAGCACTACGCCCCGCCACCTTTTATCTCCCCAGCGGAATTGTTGACACATCGCACCGGGTACTCAGCTGGGACCAAAGCAAGGCCACGGACCGGTGCAGAAAATCATCGCTCGTGTTGGCCGTGAGCGGGAATCGAACTCCGGTTGCCTGCTTCGTAGCACAGCGCGATCCCTCGTACAGCGATAAGAACGGCCGTTGGCCACTGAGTGGCGGTGACATCTCCACGGCGCTTGTGCCAGGTCAGATGCACCTTGAAGCCACGTGAGGTGTCAACAGCTCACTGGTAGGAGTGGACGCTGTCAAACCCAGATGCTGTGGGCTCACTGAGACGACTGCCCGATGCGCCAACACCCGGACTCCCCGCCGTTGACCGGGTAGTGAGCATCGGTGGTGTCGGCGTGTCATTGTGACCGTTGTAACAAACACACGTGTACACAAGCTGTGTGCGCACGCACACCCCATCCACCCAAGCAGCGCGTGTCTCCCTGCGCACGCCGGTCTCGGCCCATGAATCGACGGCAGACTGGGCAATCAACGCGTCCACCCGCAGACAAATTCAAGACGGACAAGGTCGCCCTGACTATAAAATACCCCTAAAAATAATGCTGAATCCCGGTGCTAATTACGACCACATGCTTGGCACAAAGAAGACTGTGGCATATAAAAGTTCATGAGTCTAGGTATCCATTTACAGTGTGGTAGGATTGTACCACGTTATGCTGGGGGTGGAACATCAGCTCTTCATTAAGCATGAGCACTTCAGAGTTTCCATATTACCTGCTCCGCTCCGTGCTAAGTTCAGCTGTACGATGCGTTAACTTACATCGGTTCGAAAACTCACGGAGCACACGCACCAAATTAGAAGAGGGGTGCAATTGGGGCAGCTCACAGAAAGAAGGTCCTCCACCAAGACGGTTCGATTCTCCTCTCAGATGCCTTTGTGTGTGGAGTTTGTGTGTTCGCTGACTGTTCTGCATGGGTTTCCTCTGGGTTTTCGGTTTCCTCCCATGACTTAAAAAAAAACCACACACACTGGTGAATGGGCCGGTAACATAATATATAGGAAGCAGGGTCTGGAAAATGTTGGCGCTGTCTAACCACATGACAGGCTACTTCCTCTCCCGCCTCGAGTTCCCTCGCATCTACGGGGTGTTCTCTCTTCAAGTAAACACATTCGACATTGATCAGATACCGTACTCGTTATGAACAGTAATATTAAATTATTACATGAGTCGAGGGGGGTTTTCTGTAATGCATACAGTAATGGGTTCACATGACCACCACAATCATTAGTTGCCACTACATTCACCACAATGTAAGAAATAATAAAAGATACTCGAGTTAAATCGCGACTTTGAATCGCAACATTGCCCAGAATCACCCGCAGAGAGTAAACAGTGACGCTTATATTGATGTTACTTCTCTTGGGCAGCAGGGTGGCACAGTGATGACAACTGCACCCGACAACAAGAAGGACCTGGGGTCGTGGCCCGACTGTGTGGAATGCATGCCTTCTCTCCATATTCTACAAGCGTGTCCTCAAGGTTCTCTGGTTTGCGCCCATAGCAATGAGAAAAAAAAACCCACATACCTACAAGGGTATGTATGGGTGTTGGCCAAACAACGCACAAGGAAAAGTTTCTTAAAACTAATAATCTTCCGAACTCTGGGCAAACAAACAAGTAATTATTACTGCTGCACCTTTGCGCATAAACATGTCAAACTGCGTTTGCAACACGATTCTGGTGTGGAGACCAAACACACGCGCGGCCCATCCTTGTGCTATGACTCAGCTCTCTCTCTGGTTGGCAGAGGAAAATACCGTACTGTGAAATATCTGGACAGCGACTCAAGGTCAAATGGAATACGACACCAATACGTCTGCTCACTTCCACGCGTTCACACACATGATGAAGAGACCCAACGAGCGAGTTAGGGGGCGCGGTGAGCGGTGCTGAAGGTCTCGGATTCGGAAACCGGTTTGGGTGACTTTCTATGTGGAGTCTGCATGCTCTCATCCATGTCCAGGTGAATTGTCACCGGGTACTCCGATTTCCTCCCACAGTCCATACACATGCGGCTTAGGTTAACTGTCCTGACTAAATTTCCCCCTGGTGCCCTCATTTGCCGTGGCTTACTTATGCCTCGCTGCCGAACAACTTTTAAAACGAGCTACTCAGCTCAACGATTCGCCCAGCTTGAGTCAGTTTTTATTTTAACAGTTTAACTGAGAACTGACGGGGGCTGCACGGTGGCCCAGTGGGTAGCGCTGTCGCCTCACAGCAAGAAAGTCCCGGGTTTGAATCTCGGCTCGGGTGCCTTTCTGTGTGCAGTTTGTATGTTCTCTCCCCGTGTCCGCGTGGGTTTTCGCCGGGCACTCCGATTTCCTTACACAGTCCAAAAAACATGCCGCTGCATAGGTTAATTGGCTCGCAGACTAAATTACCCTCAGTGCCCGGTAATGGACTGGCGTCCCATCGTGGGAATATCCCTGCCTTGCGCCCTGTGTCTGCCGGGATAGGCTCCGGCCCACCGCTGTACAGGAATAAGCGATTTCTGACAATGAGCTGAGATGAGAACTACGAACTGACTGCTGGTCCCCCGCACCGGGGGGGAGGGGGGGGAATGTGGGGGACGAGCGTTGCGAGAGAGGCACAGTGGAGGAGGCGACGATTAACGCGTGACATTGTACGCGAGTGGCAGTGGCGTTGACAGACGTGGGTGGTGGCGCTGCTCTGCTGGGAAGTGAGCTGAGCCCCCCCCGCCGTGACGACGCCACTGCGCGTGAATGAGCACCGCCGGGTGTGGTCGCCCGGCCACACCCGGGGCGGTCCAGTGACGAGCAGCTACAGCAGGATTACTGCCGCTGCCCCGCTGCACACGGCTTAGCTGTGCGCAATCATCCTAAGAAGGCTCTCTCGGCAACCGTGCAATGCCACTGTTGCCACCCTTGCCACTGTTGCTTACGTCGGCATGATGCAGCGGTAATACCAGCCCCTCACAGCAAGGAACACCTGGGTTCGAGTCTCGAATCGGGCGCGTCCGTGCGTCGAGTTTGCATGTTTCCTCTGGATTCTCCAGTTTCACCCCATATCTGAAAAGCCATGCAACGTTAATTGGTGTCGGCCAAACAACCCAGTGCAGGACCCTCCTGAAAATAAGTGTTTGGACGCAGTGTTGCCTTCCTTGGTAAAAAGGGGGCATCATCTTCTGTTTTAGATTCGATAGGCAATGTGTTTAAGCTGTGGTGCATGCAATTATCCTTGTGACCATGAAATGCATATGCACACAGCTTAATTAATCATTTCTGCCCTTTCTCAAAAAACATTGCTGAATAAAGGCCTCCCCCATGCTGGTTTAGCCACTGGAGTTGAGTGCCCATACTTCACTACACTAGTGCAGGCTGATGGTGAGACAGGGCAGCACTGTTCAGATATCACTCAACACTGATGTCAGCTGTGACTGGGAGTGAAACTCAGGTGAACCGAGTTCACTTCACAGTGCGCTGCCAACCTCTACCCGTCTATTAAGCGCGTACAAGCGCTCGCTGTATTTTTAAGCAGAATTCGCCAAGCCGCGATTACTATTCTGCCTTTACCAAGTATTAATGAGGTGGGGAAAAAAAACTACTCTTAACTAAACAATTCACTGCAACGTAAAACCAGGTTTCGTTGCAGTAAAGCTATTCTAATAAACACTCAGCTGCGTAAATAGAGTTAATTATCGTAATGTGACTGCTGTCACATTACAAAGCACATGCACACATTTTGCACTGCATCTGTGCGGAGTGCGCAGTTAACCTCTTGAGTTGAATGCCTGGCCTAACATCAGTCGCAAAACCACGTCTGCACGGGTGATTGTTTCTTCCATGTCACCTGCACGGTGACTGTTGGTCGAACAACCTTCGTGGCTATTGGGCGAAACCGTTATTGGGCAGTGCTTTAACAAAGGGCTCTGCACCGCACGATGTTGTCGCATCTCAATGTCTGGGTTATATAACGTTGTCGTTAAAAGCAAACTCCAGCTCACGGTCGCCGAGTGACCACAGAAAAGCTGGAAGGCAGCAGCTGGGTGCTGAACCAGTGCTACTAACATTGCCCAAGATCTGCAGTCCTCCAGGAAAAAAAAAATCATCCGATTAGTTATTGTACACGCTGAATAAAACCAGAGCACGTGGAAAGAAAACACTTGCACGACAGGGGGCAACATTGTATTCCATGCAAGAGCAACAGATGATATTTGTCCCTCCTGCTGTAGCACCTTCTGAATGCGGCTCCACAAGGACGCCCACGGGATGTGCGTCACAAGATTCGTGCGGTGATCCACCGACCCTGGCCTGTCGAGTACTGGATTACAGCCCACGTGCGCGCTCACCGCCGCCGGCAATACGTGCGGATCGGACGAGAATCGACATGGCCTGTGTGCAGGAGGGATCCGGTTACCGATCCGATTCAGGCTCACACCTGCTCAGTTACAATTGCAGGTGCAGCCGCACCTGTGCTGTGGTGTTCAATTTCACCTCCACAGTATTTTGAGGATTGCGCTCCACGGCATTTCTTTCAAGATAGCCGAAAGAACAGCTCGGCAGACCAATTCGCATTCAGTGATCCGCGAAACCCTACATCAGCACATGACATCATTAGAATGAAACCGAGAAAACGTACGCACACTCCACAAATTCACAGAGACGCAGTAAATATCTATGAGATTCAAAATACCCAAGATTTGATGCCGTTTATTTCTACATTTCCCTGCGTGTCCTCGAGTTATATCAAACGAGAATCTGTGGATATGACTGTTCAAGCAAGTTCCATTATTATACTGTGCACATGTAACCAACATCTAAATCGTAATGTGTGTCAGTGCTGCTGTGTACATGTAGAAATACAGTACAGTCCCATTGTATGTTTTTGTCACATATCTTCTTTAGTTACATCATTACGATACTTGCACTTTGCTCTAAGATAGGACTTCATTTCACAAAATTATTTGGGGGAAATAATAATTGTAGGTAGGCCCTTTAAATTGGGAAAAAAGTTTAGCTCATTGCTTTAAAAGCATGTTCCTCACAGCGTTTATCTTTGTCTCTTTTTAGAGTAAACAAAGTTAGCCGGTTTTTATTTAACCTGGAAGGAATTGTTGAGCTGCATAGCTTTTTATAACAATCATCCAGCGGGGAGGGGTAGGCAAGGTACAGTATTTTATTGACTTAAAAAAAGACAATTCGTGAAGTCACTTTAGTGTTTCTACACTCAGACACAGCTGACTTAAATTATCAGCCAAGTACCTGTTTCCCAGCTACAAAGCAGTGCCTCTTAATAACGGGCAGTCATCATACTGTCAACCTCCACAGTACTGCTCTCCACTACAGATAAAGGTCATTCTTTCTCTACTGCTGCACCCGACCGTCTACAATTCCCACACCGTTCATCCCGCACTCGGGTTAACCGTGCAAAGTAAACTTAGCGCGACCGCAAGCTCCTTTTCTTTTCTTATTTGTGAATTCCGCATGTTCCCTCCTTCCTCGAGAGGGGGGTTTAAACGTCGCCAAGCCGACTCGCGGAGCAGTGGGCGGTATCGGAGCGAGGAAGGCGTAGTTTGACATCACCACCATCACCGCCCCCACCGTCCCCACCAGCGCACGCACGCACGCCACGGGCGCGCGAACCACAGCTGATTGGACATCGCCGCATCGCTCGGCGAGCAATAGCGGCCGAGCAGCTCCCGTCCGATCTCTAAGGTCACCCCAGCCGGGAGGTGGAACACACTCTCTCTGCTCTCGAACCCAGCACCACTGGCTCCACTCACACCTGAGACCGCGTGTGCGCAACGGGCCAGGAACCCGCAGACAGCGGCGGCGACAGCGACAATAACCACCGATACCAACACCACCGGTGGGGAGCAAGCAGGAGGCACTCGGCTCCAGAACGGAGCTCCCAACTTACCTTCGACTCTCTGCCTGTGCCTTTTCAGGAAGCGCCACAGCAAGATGAAGGTAACGACGTGGCTGGCAATCACCACTGCAGACACGGTGTAGGTGCCCTCTCCGCGCAGGAGAACCATTCTTGCAAAGCGAGCTTACGAGGCTGGGAGGGGGGGGTGATGTGGTTGAGGCCTCGAGGTATGTGCCGGGAGGAGGAGTCCGCTCGTTTTGGAAGAAGAGGGAGGAGATGGCTGCCACTGCTGCGTGGGGTGGGGAGTTGTCAATGCTTTTGCCGTTGCTGCTGAGTTAATAGCTCCTCCCAAAGCGCCGGGCAGCGGCGGTCAATGGCAGCTTTTCCTCTGTGCGTTTAAAAATAAAGTAGCGGTTTCTTCGTTTTAAATTCGACAACGATTAAAAGTATATTTTGTCACGTATACATTCTGCGGAGTAGCTACGGTGGTCATGTCCTCCATATACGTGGAGCAGTAAGGCAGCCAGAAGCACCAGTGCCTCCGAGTTGCAATGATCGTGCGCAGCGTGTTGTGGTTATGCAGTATTCTCAGCAGGAAGTTTAACAAATAATTAAATGGCTCGACAGAGGCCACACCCATGATTTTCTTGCTGGCTTTTTTTTTCAATGCCTGTTCTCTCGACTCCTCCCCAGATCGACCTGCCACCAACGCACCCTACAACCCGTCCCTGGCCCCAGCTCCGTGCCCCAACCCCACCTAAATATTCCAGCAGAGCCATAGAAGAGATGGCTTTAAACTCGCGGCCAGGCTAAATGTTCAGAGTCTTACGCAGCAGGACCGTGAGAATGGTGTAACAAGGACCAACGAAAAATAACGCAAATCACCGAGAAAATAGACCACTCTCAATATGGATGTGTTCGAAATTTAAGGTCCATCATTGGGGCAGGTGCAAGCCATACAGGTCTGATACGCGCCTGTGCAGAGGACATTACGAGATTCTCATGGCAAAAAATAAAACTACAAAGTACAATGCAAGCAATACCAAGCTCTAAACTGTGAACGTGCAGACTTCTCCGTCTGAATGACCAAACATTGACAAGCAAGAGTCATGACATTGACTTGCAATATTTATTTCTTTATTTCCATCCCTTTCATGTAAGGCTCTCGAAAGCCTGCTTCAGTATATAAAGGTTAAACAAAGTAACCTTAGTAGCAGGCCAAGGTACAGTCAACTAAAATAGGATAACGTTGGGGCATCTGACCACTTATCTACAAGGCAGTTAAAGTATATTTATTTTTACTTTACCTTATAATTACCGGCAGACCGCACAAAGGCTGTTGTTTTGAATATCACCACCGCCCCAGGGCGGCGCGGTGGTGACAGTGAGCAGCGCTACGACCTCAGTAATAAGAGCCCAAGTTAGGTTCCCGGCTCAGGTGCCTTTCTGCGTGGAGTTTGCATGTGATCTCTCCCCGTGTCCGCGTGGGTTTTTGCTGGGTACTCCGGTTTCCTCACACCGTACAAAGACACGCTGCTGAGCTTAATTGTCCTGCGCATTAAATTGCCCCCAGTGCCCTGCGAAGTACTGGCGTCACATCCCGGGTATAGCCCCGCCTTGCACCCTCTGTCTGCTGGGATAGGCTCCGCCCCCCGGTGACCATGTACAGGATTAAGCACTATTTATAATGGTGATCATAATACCCCAATAAAGATTTTCATCTCGTTGTCAGTGACCGCTTAATCCTGTACAGGGTCGCGGTGAGCCGGAGCCTATCCCGGCAGACACAGGGCGCAAGGCAGTGATATACCCACAATGGGACGCTAGTCCATCACCGGGCACTGAGGGCAATTTAGTCTGCAAGTCAATTAACCTATGCAGCAGCATGTTTTTTGGACTGTGGGAGGAAACCGGAGTGCCGGTGCAAACTCACGCGGACATGCAAACTCCACACAGAAAGGCACCCGAGCCGAGATTCGAACCCGGGCTCCTCTTGCTGTGAGGCGACAGGGCTAACCACTGGGCCACCGTTCCACCCAACAAAGATTTTAAATATTTCAAATACATGCTCTTGCCCGGCCAGTAATTATACTCATGAATGCACCTGTAAGCGCACTAAGCCTCCCTGCAGAAAAGGTAAAAATCAATCAACCCAACAGTTGAGAGCAAAGATGCTCAAACAAGCCAACACCTGATATCAATCACCCTGCAACAATGTCTTCAGAAAATATCTGCAAAAACACGGAACCTGTCGTTCCACTTTAAACTTCCTTTCTGCAGATGGTTCAGAAGGATTAGGACAACAGCCGCTTCAAGCAAAACTCGTGACCGAGACACACGCTGCAGTAAACTAGATTGACAAAACATACCCTCCTTCGGAAACGCGACGGGTTTCGTCACTCACATCACATCCAACAACCCGCAGCTTACCTTCTATGGGGATAAACGCGAGAAATACAAACATGTGCGACTACGCCGAACGCATACATAATTGACATCTACTGTATGAGCTAATGATACATTCAGACAAAGGTTTAATGTCTGTACAGAACGTACACAATAACACCCAAGTTTATTGCGAAGCCACTGGCATTACTTGCACTTGCGCAGAACTAATATTTAACTAGTCCTTCAAAACTAACCTTACAGCACCGCGACAACATCCCGATGCATAATTCATTTCACTGGGCTATGGTTCCACAGCCGTTTTATGGGCAGCGCTATATTGACGTCTCTGCCACGGCAGGGGCCATGCCGCATTGCAGAGCGCACGCCGCCGCACCTGAACTGTCCCCGTAAAATCGTGGCCATTCAAAAGCGAGGCGGTCCATTAAACCTGCCTTAACTCGGGCAAAGCTCTCAAGGTCTTTGGCAACAAAACTGCGCGTCTGTAACCGCGCGTCAGAGCAAGCGCAAGCTGCAGGACAGGATCTTGAGAGGGAGGTGAACAAACCCCTCTCTCGTGGCGGTGCTGCACGCTGGGCAACATCGATGTTGAACAAGTGACCGAGGCAGGTAATTACAATCCACAGCGCCCGCATGCTCGCCCAGCCCAGTTCTCAAAGAGCGGAAAGGTCACACGGTGCTGCGGTTTTTTCTCTCTCTCTCAAAGGGCAGGAGAATGTATGTCGTTCAAGTCATACATTCGCCTTCTAATAAGCAAAGTTCGCTGTTGTCTCACGTTGCCACTGCCATCTCGCTTTAATGCCCTAGCAGCACAACACTAGCTGCGTAGTGCCTCCAAATGGCTTGCACATCTATTAAGCGAGGTTCATTCAGGAGCATTTTATAGGTTGGAATATGCGGGCTCAGGAAAGTGGAGAGATAATAGTGTAATGTATTGATGTAGGCTTTCACGGCTAGATATATGAGAATTGCTATAAAAAGTTGCTCTTTCGGGAGAGCCATGTCAAGTTTCAAGCCTCCTTCGTGACATTTCGTCTCCTAGGTTGGAGGCATCATGGGGCTGATCGTTCACTTTACAGTGATTCGCTACTCAGGAGACTACATCAATTGCCATTCCAAATGCAATTTCTGGAATTAAGGAGCAAAATATTGCGGCGGTGACAGCGATATGACTTCTAACAAAAACGAGGTGGAGTTGAGCAAAACGACCAACGCATCGTGGTGATATTTATAGGAAACAAATTTCTTAAAATCCATCACTCGTTTTGACTCAGCTGTAAGCTATGGCTGCACCCCAGGCAACTCGAGGGCTGACTATGCACAACTGGTCGATCAACATTTTATGACGGGAGGCAAAACGCAGACAGGTAGTACAGCATTCACAAACAGCGCAAAAATAATAACTACATTCATTGATAGGCATTGATGTAAAGACGTTCACCATTTCAGCAGAAAGTACCCAGTGAGCTTGCAAGCCCTGGCTGCGGGGTTCCTGCGACGCA